>VWZO01005034.1:7470-51247 GCA_013396975.1 Bucco capensis
TCACAGTATCGTAGAAAGCCACTAGGTTTGTCAGACAGGATCTGCCCTTAGTGAAGCCATGCTGACTGTCTCTGATTACCTCCCTCTCCTCCATATGCCTTAGCAGAACTTCTAGGAGAATCTGCTCCATGATTTTCCCAGGCACAGAGGTAAGGCTAACAGGTAGGTAGTTCCCAGGCTCCTCCTTTACACCCTTTTTGAAAATGGGTGTGACATGCCCCTTCTTCCAGTCACTAGGAACTTCACCTGACTGCCAGGATTTCTCCAATATTATTGAGAGTGGCTTGGCGACTACATCAGCCAATTCTTTTAGGACTCTGGGGTGCATCTCCTCAGGTCCCAGAGACTTATGTATGTTCAGGTTCCTCAGGAGGTCATGAACCTGACTTCCACATACAGCAGGAGGGACTTCATTACCCTGGTCCACATCTTGTGGTTTTTTAACTTGGGATGTGTTGGGAGAGACCTGCTCCCATTCCCTCTTGTCCTAACATTGGATGACATCGAGAAGAGCCTGGCTCTCTCCTCCTGACATATCTCCTCCCTTAACATATTTGTAAACATTAATGAGGTCCCCTCTCAGTCTCCTCTTCTCCAGGCTGAAGCAACCCAGCTCTCTCAGCCTGTCCTCATAGGGCAGATGTTCCACTCCTTTAGTGATCTTGCTGGCCCTGTGCTGGACTCTTTCCAGCAGCTCCCTATCCATCTTGAGCTGGGGGCCCAGAACTGGACACAGTATTCCAGGTGAGGCCTCACCAGGGCAGAGTAGAGGGGGAGAATAACCTCTCTGGATCTGCTAGCCACACTCCTCTTAATACATCCTAGGATGCCTGGCTATCATAATTTTTTTCAGTGAAAGAAATATAACAGTGGGGAACATATCAAGTCATCTTGTCCTTGCCTTGTCTTTCCCTGTGAGGACCATAATGCTCTCCAGCTCTTCTGGTGAAAAACTACCACAACCTCAAGGAAGGAGGCAATGAGTAGTAAGAGTGGTAGGAAAACAAATGCACATAAAGGGAGTGCAGAGAGTCTTACTTTTCATGTTGAAAGCTTTCCTTAAGTGACAGACTCCCATACCTCCCTAAATACAGATGATGTTCAGGCTACGAAAGGATGAAGTATAATGAGAAAGAAGATAGCTTTTCTTACCCATCTTGAGTGAAAAACTTCAGGGAACTGAATTTTGTCATGTACAGGTCGGTATCATGTACTCGCATTTGTGACAGCTAGACAAGCCTGGCAAGCAATTCTGGATTTAAGTATCTGCTAGTCAATTATATTTCCTTCTGAAATTTTTACTGATGGTGTGCAAGTTTAAAGCGCAAATTCCCTGAATGTGAGTTTGTTCATTCAGTTCCAAGAATTAAAGATCTTTCCGCCTTTATGCTAAGGCCATGTTCACCAGGATGCTCACAGTAACTTAAAAGAATTCTTCATTTCTTAACATGTTGACCTTTTCCAGTGTGGCTTCTGTATTTCATCTGCACAAGCTTTGCCCATTTTTTAGTTCTGGAGCAGCCTTCTCCAGATAAAGGGAGTTTTTCTCTTTGAGTCTAAATTTCTGTTCGTGCCAGACCCTAGGGAGTTTGATAAGGGGTGCAGTAGGAGCTCTAGATCTTACAATTTTATCTTCGCCCCTCTTTCCAAAATGCTTGGTTTTCCTTAAGGTAATGGATTATTTGTGGTGAAGGGAAGAGCCTTTACAATCTTCTATTATTGTGCTTGACAGGGAGATTGTTTGAGTTGCCATTTGCCCACACAATGCTTCTTTCAGAATTCTTGTCCTTGTTTTTGGTGAGCAAGGTTGTCATCTGAGAATTTGTCAAAACAAAATGAAAAGCCTGATACTCTTGAAGTCTTGGAAAGACCCCTCAGAGAGCAGTCACTAGCTTGGGAGAAGGAATTCCTTTGTCTGTTCTCTGAAATGGAAGCATGTTCTCAGGGCAGCTGTGTGAACAGAGGATCTAGTGAGGATTTCATTTATGGCCAAGACTTCTGAAACTCTCTATTAAGTGAGACTTGACCCTGTTTCAACAAATTATATAGATATCCAGCTTCTCACTTGTTTCAGTCATGCTCTTTTAAATGCTATTAATGTGTTTCCCTGGAGCTGCAGGCCCCTTTTGACCTTTGGAATGTAGATACAGAACTGAATCTCTGTCTTGAGCTTTCAGGTGTTGAGTTTGGCATGCTTCCTTTGGTGGTTGTGGACAGCTGTCAATTGTAGTTTGTGCAGTGCCTTACAGAAAGTACCCAGTTTTGAAGCAGTGGATACAAAATATCAAAGATATGGTTCTATATTCTCTCCAATATATAAACAAATAAGTAAAGCCTTTTGATCTTTATTCAGTCTTGCATCTCTTGTATGACTGTCTATGAGGATTTTCCTAGCAAACCATTGTTAAAAGCCTGTTGTCACAGGCAAAGACACAGATGTACCAAATGCTTCTCTGGTCTTTGATTACTTTTTCTTCCTTCGTGTGGTAAGGGAAGTGAACAGCCCTTAGGCTGTAGAGAAATTCAGTGCTGGGGTAATGCTGTCTTCCAAAAATTCAGATGAGGAAGCACCATATTTTCTGTTTGACCAAGCCACAGGTTACCATTACAGATGAATATTGTAGACCTTCTGGAAAGGAAATGTTTGCTGTGTATCACATCTCAGCTATTTGTAAAACCTTTCTTCTATACCTAGTCTGCCATATAATTTGCTTAAGATTTTACTCTGGAAAATGAAAATAAAACCAGTGCTTTTACTGACATGGACTTTTATTTTGTCTTCAAGGTAAAGATTCAAAGTCTGAAGGAATCAACCCATCTCCAATCTCTTTGGTACCAGAAGAAAAAGTCTCTTTTGGTCTCTATGCACTCTCAGTTTCCTCTTTAACAGTGGCAAAAATAAGGAAAGTTTACAACAAGTTGGATAGCAAAGCTATTGCCAAACAGGTATGCTGGGAAATAAAGTGGTTAATGTGTACTATGTGTTTGTGCCTTTAACTTATTTCAAGGCAATTTACTCAATGCAAGGAGGAACAAAGAGTTTCCAATAACCACCACAAGGTGTTTTGGCTTTTTAATGTAGATGGCATTTGTCTGACTACGACTCAGATTTGGAAACCAGAATATTGCTTTACATTTTACATCCAAGTACATGAAAAATGAATTATTTGTTCAAAGGACCATCTTGGAAGAAAGGCTGAGAGAGTTGGGGTTGTTCAGGCTTGAAAAGAGAAGACTGAGGAGACCTTACTACAACCTTTCAGTACCTCTGGGGAGGCTTGTGAGAACAGCAGAGAGACATTTTGTACTGGGATGTGTAGTGACAGGACAAGAGGCAAGGGATTGAAACTGAAATAATGTGGATTTAAATTTAAATTGAGCACAAGGATGAAACTTTTTCTGATGAGGGTGGTTAGGCACTAGAAGAGGTGGCTTAGAGAAGTTGTGAATGCCCCATTCCCAGAAGCGTTCGAGGTCAAGTTAGATGGGGCTTAAAGCAACCTGATTTAGTTAAATATATCACTGCCTACAAGAGTGGGATTAGACTAGGTGATCTTTAAAGGTCTCTCCAACTCAAACCATTCTATGATCTGTTGGGATTTATTTTTAGATTCACCTTCCTTAAACTTTGAAGAGTGGAGATTTCTCTTTACTGCAGAGAATGCCTTACTGTGACTCTAGCATCGCTGTGTTTGTTTCTGTGTTACTCTTTATCACAGGAGGGAAGTAAGACAAACTATGTTCAGGCTTTCATAAAATCCCTCTTCCCTTCAGCTCCTGCTTTCTTTTCTTTTGTTCAGCTGTCTATTTCTTCTCATGAAAATGCCACACCTGTGAAGCTGCTACATAACTCAGCAGGGCATCTGAATGGACCAGCACGGACCATTGGTGCAGCTTTAATAGGATATTTGGGTCAGTTGCATTACCTGTGTATTATTATGTTTAAAAATGATTAATTTTTTGTCAATAAGAACTTAGGTCTAGAAGATAAATCATGTAATTGATGAATGTTAATGTGCATTTTAAAATGTATTCAGTATTTTTATGTTGTATGGACATGTTATCTTTTTTACCAACATGAGATGCTTATTTTATATGAATTATTATGAAATATAATTAATGACGTTAGGTCATAAACTATTTTCCAGTGCAATATTTCCTTCACCTCCTATTCTGAGGTGTTCTAGTTCATCTAGTGATATTCCTCTCATAATTCAAGCAATGCTAGAATGCAAACTACTAATGTGTATTCACAGTGATTTTCTACAAGAGTTAGATTTTTGTCTTATTTTCATTTCTTTTTTCATCCTATGCTCAGGAGTAAGAACCTTTGTCCCCAAGCCTGTGGCCACTACCCTGCAGTACATTGGTGGAGCTGCTGCTATTTTGGGACTTGTAGCCATGGCATCAGATGTAGAAGGGTTGTATGCAGCTGTGAAGGCTTTGGTCTGTGTGGTCAAGAGCAATCCACTAGCCAGCAAAGAAATGGAAAGAATCAGAGGTTATCAGGTATGTCAGAAATGTCTTCAAAAAGACCAGGCTGATGGAATTTCACTCTCTGCCCTGGGAGTTGCCTTGGAAATTGCTTGTTGTGTTGTGGTAACCTGAGTGTCTGCTGTTGAGTTTACTGAGTTCTTGGCTAAGAGAGGACATTAGCATGGATGAGGGATGACTGTTAAAGAAAGGGTGGAAAGTTCAGCTGCTTTGCTGAAACTGAGCCTTCATTAATATCAAGGAAGAGCACAACCATGCATTTGTATGATTCTTTTCCTGTGATGGTGAGCCCACCTCTACAAGCCTGGGAGCTTCTATCTCCATTATCTATCAGCAAGAAAGGATAGGGAGAGATGAAGAAAACCCAACAAGTGAAGTCCTAGAGTCCTCACTTTGCAGAGACTGCACAGAATTTGTATTTAGTGATGATGTTTGCTTTCTAGCTGAAGACTTCTTACTTCTTCATCGGGATAAGGAAAGTGCATTCAGTTATGTGGTTAACTGACTTGGAAAGATTTTCACATGACAGATGCGTTTTCCCTTTCTCATAAAGACTGCTTTACTGAAATGGAAAGTTGGTACTATGTTTGGGTAGCATTTTACAAGTGTTGTCATGCTAATGGCTAGTTGAATTACATGAGAACATACTATTCCATGTATCCTGTTGCGGATCTTGTCTTACTTTGCCCAAACAAATCCAGACATTGTCCTTCTGGCACCATAAGCAGTCAGTGGATCATCACGTACAACCTCACATTCCACTTGTATTGACCTCAGCAGGTAGCATGGTTTGAGAGAGATTCCCAGAAATTTGGATTTCTTTAGTGATGTTTCAAGCAGAGTGGTGAAGGTGAACAGGCGAGGATGTTGAGAACTTGACAAGTTTGCCTCAGAAGGCAAGTAATAGTACATATATCTGGCAATTAGTTCTATCCCAAGACAGATTATGACAAGTTACAGCAGAAATTAGGACTGAAAGAACCTAACCTAGGGTCATGCCTAGGGTAACAAATGGTAGTAAATAAAAAGAGTGCCAGGTTTATTCAGATTTAGGTTGTGATAGCTACCTCAGTGCCAGAACACCTCCCATTTGTGCATGCAGTATTCCAGGAGGGTTGTATTTCAGTCTGCCATGTCCATGGTTGGTGTCCAGGAACACAATTACCTGTCAATATATCATGTGTTGCCTTAAACAGTGACTGACTACCAGAGAGCTGGCGGGGGGGAGGCTGCCTAATCCTCAGGGCCTAGCTACTGTCTGCAGTGTAGAACAGAGAGTTGGAGCTGGAAGGTGTCTTGCATGTGCCCCATTTCTAGCCACTTTCAGACTTGTTCATCAAGAGTATCAGCTGTCAGACATAGTTTAAGAACCTTTTCAAGAGGAACACAGACATTCCATTCATACTTCTCTGTATGTGTTCATAGGCTACTAACTCCTTCTCTGTTTCCTTGTTCAAGTTGCTGGCAATGCTGTTAAAGAAGAAACGCTCCCTCCTGAACAGCCACATACTACATCTGACATTCTCCTTGGTGGGAACTGTCGACAGTGGGCATGAGACGTCCATCATTCCCAATTCTGCTGCATTCCAGGATCTGCTCTGTGATCTAGAAGTATGTAAACCTGCACAGAAAAGCCATGATGGTGATGCTGGATAGTGATGAAGTCAGATGCTGATAGCATACCTTAAGTACTGAACAACAGCAAACTAGGTTGTTATCCTGGAACTTACTACTTCATATATAGTGCAGTAAAGCAGATGAGCAGCAAGATTTTTGGTAGCTTTTCCTGCTGAAATGGCTTGAATTGCTGTAGAAAAAACCAAATGGATACCATGGGTGTTCCTGGAGTTTGTTGTTCTAGAAGATAGTTTTGTCAACAGTTTCTTTTAACCTGTGTTCTACTGTAGTGCATACATCAAGGCATGAAATACAGACTGAAAGTAACAGGAGATATACTTTCACCATAGCACAGAACTATCACTCTCCTGTAAAATTAATATTGAGACAGTTAAAATTCTGCTTTCATGACTTGAAATATTCAAGTGCTGTGTTAAACTGAGGAGAGTAGAGAAGTTCAGAAGAAAATCCTAATGGAATAGAGGCTGATAAGTGATGTGATAAATGTGATAAATGAAGCGTGGCCAGCAGGTCGAGGGAGGTGATTCTTCCCCTCTATTTTACTCTGGTGAGACCTCACCTGGAGTACTGCATCCAGTTCTGGAACCCCCAGGACAAGAAAGATGTGGAGGTGCTGGAAGGTGTCCAGAGAAGGGCCACGAGGATGAGGACAGGCTGAGAAAGGTGGAGTTATTCAGTCTGGAGAACAGAAGGCTCTGAGGAGACCTTACTGTGGCCTTCCAGTATTTACAAGGGGCCTACAAGGGGGTGGTGAGGGACTTTTTAGGATGTCAGGTCATGATACGACTAGACATAATGGATAAAAGCTTGAAGAGAATAGATTTAGATTAGATGTTAGGAAGAAGTTCTTCCCCATAAGGGTGGTGAGACACTGGAACAAGTTGGCCAGAGAGGTGGTGGAAGCCCCATCCCTGAATCTTAAGACCAGGCTGGCTGGGGCTCTGAGCAAGCTGATGTAGTGGGAGGTGTCCCTGTCCATGGCAGAGAAGTTGGAACTAGATGATCTTTAAGCTCCCTTCCAACCCTGACAATTCAGAGATTCTATGATGTGTGGAACCTGTGTTTGCTCC
This sequence comes from Bucco capensis, assembly GCA_013396975.1. Taxonomy (NCBI): domain Eukaryota; kingdom Metazoa; phylum Chordata; class Aves; order Piciformes; family Bucconidae; genus Bucco; species Bucco capensis. The sequence continues at coordinate 14,673 of VWZO01005034.1, forward strand.
TTTGGCATTATCTCTACCTGACACAGGCTGACTTTAAAGTATTCTGATTCACATACACTTAAATAAATAAAAGTACTACTGCCACTACTAATCAAGTTATAAGACACTGACTTACTACTGCAAATCTGTATTACATCAGTGGTTTTATGGAGTTATCCATTTCTTTTTTATATGGTTATTTGAATGTTTGAAAGCACTCCTGGAAACTTTAGTTTAGGATCTTGCCAATGAAAAATGTTCTGCTGCCTACTGCAGCCTTTATTTGAATAAAATCAACTGGCCTTATTAAACTTTGGGCTTTTTGATACCTTAAAGGTCTTCAACGCACCTAATCCCCCACCCTTGCCAGGATCACCTATACACTGTAATTATGGCACAAAGAAAGAGGAAATGACTATGGTAGACCTGAGCTGCTTTTTTTTAACCCCAGTGAGGTTTTAATACAGAGAAAATCTGTCACACATCAAAGTTATTAGTTAACTAGTTATTCTTTAACAAACCTTTGTGCTCTCAAAATCAAATATAGCCTTAAGAAAAGTTATGATGACTGCAAGAGGTCATATTAGTGGTAGAGGTCTCAAGGGAGATGAACTGTTCAGCAGAGAGAAGAGCATGAATCACAGCCCAACTCCTTTGACAGTAATGAATGAATTCTACTGAAGAATACTCTTTTTTTTGTTGTTCTCTTTTTTACTACATCAATGATATATAGTCACCTCAGACAGCAACTATCATACAAAAGAGCCAATTTCATCTTGTTAAGTTTGTATCTGTATTTTTTTTCCTGAAGACCAACACCCTCTGGAGAACAAATGCACTTAAAGATACTAGACAACTACAAAAATCGCCTGTGAGCCATTAAGAAGAAACTTACCAAAAGCCTCAGCTTTTGGCTTGTTTTTTCAGAAATCAGTGACTCAAACATTTTACTTAAATTGGAGAAATTAGATGTTCTTATGTTAAACAAGGAATGAAAAATCTTGTTCTCGTCAATTTAGATGATAAGATCAGAAGAAAAGCAAAAGCTAGGAAGCTTTTTGTTGAAGCCAACTTTATGCACCAGAACAAAATGAACCAGGGAGAATCTCCATCCCTTACTGGATGAGGGGGGAACATTGTAACCAAGAACAAGGAAAATACTGAGTTACTTAATGTTGTCTTTGCCTCTTTAATGGGTGGACCAACTGCTCCCACGGCATACAGGCTCCCAGGCTTGAAAACAGGGATGAAGAACAGTGCAACCCCCATATAATCCAGGAAGAGGTGGTTTATGACCTGTTTCTGCACCTGGATACTCCTAAATCTATGGGGCCGGATGGCATTCACCCAAGAATACTTAGGGAGCTGGCAAAAGAGCTCATCAAGCCTCTCTCCATAATTTTTCAACAGTCCTGGTCAACAGGTGAGGTACCAGATGACTGGAGGGTGGCTAATGTGACACCTCTCTACAAGAAGGGCCGGAAGGAGGATCCAGGCAGCTGCAGGCCTGTCAGCCTAACTTCAGTACCAGGAAAGATCATGGAGAGGATCATCTTGAGTGAGCTCACAGCAACTGCAGGGCAGCCAAGGCATCAGGGCCAGCCAGCATGGGTTTATGAAAGGGAGGTCTTGCTTAACCAACCTGATCTCTTTCTATGACCATGTGACTCGCCTTTTGGATGGGGGGAAGGCTGTGGATGTTGTCTACTTGGACTTTGGTAAGGCCTTTGACACAGTCTCCCACAGCATTCTCCTGGAGAAACTGGCAGATCATGGTATAGACAAATGTACTCTTCACTGGGTTAAAAACTGGCTGAATGGCTGCTCCCAGAGAGTTGTGATTAATGGAGTGAAATCTAGCTGGCTGCCAGGCACCAGTGGTGTCCCTCAGGGCTCAGTTTTGGGGCCAGTCTTGTTTGGCATCTTTATTGATGACCTGGATGTGGGGATCAAGAGCACCCTCAGTAAGTTTGCAGATGACACCAAATTCTGTGGGANGGGTGGGGTTAGATTGGATAGTAGGAAGAAATTCTTTAGAGAAAGAGTGGTGAGGCACTGGAACAACCTTCCCAGGGAGGTGGTTGAGTCACCATCCCTGGAGGTGTTTTAGAAGCATGTAGATGTGGTGCTCCAGGACATGCTCTAGTGAGGGCAGGGGTTGTGGTTTGGGGGTTTTTTTGGTGGTGGTTTTGGGGTTTTTTTGGTTGGACTCGGTGATCTAAGAGATCCTTTCCAGCCATGAATATTCTGTGATTCTGTGAAAATGGCTTCAAATTCAAATTATGGCCTCAAATTGCAACAGGGGAGGTTTAGATTAGATATAAGGACAAATTTCTTTCCTGAAAGGGTTGCTAAGTCTTAGCCCAGGCTGTCCAGGGAAGTGGTGGAGTCACTGTCCCTGGAGGGTTTTAAGAAACATTTAGATGCTCTCCTTAGGGCCATGGTTTAGTGGTATGGTAGTGCTAGGTATGGTTGGACTTGATGATCTTAGAGGTCTCTTCCAACCTTTGTGAGTCTGTGATTCTGTGAAAAGTATTAACGATTTATTTATTTATCCAATAGCAAGTCAATGTTCAGCTTTGCAGCTACATCTGTGAACGTTCTGACTTTTATGTTTTTTATTACTTCTATTGATTGAAAAATTATTTTTCAGGTTTTTGGTTTTTTTTGGTAGAGGATCTAAATAATTTAAAACAGTAAAAGAAATTAAAAGTAAAAGTCAAGGAAGACTTTGAGTTTAATCTTGGCAGAAGGTAATAAATTACTTTACAGAGAGAAAATCTTCACTTAAGCCAAATAAACTGAATATTTTGCATCAGCCTTGTGAACCCCAATCACTCCTTTGGAGTCTTTACACCATCTGTTTGAAGAGAAATTCCAGAGAGTGTGTAACTTCTTCATCTAGAGCTCTTAAAAATTCAGCAATATACGTTTACAGAGAGTAAGTTTGGTACTGGTGTGTGACTCTTTTGCTAGTATAGCTGTAACACTTAACTGAAGTTGAGGGATGAACAGTTGAGAACCTTGTGGTGAGCTTTTAAGAACAGTGGCCAGATAAAGAGCCATGTGGACAAACAGTTTTAACCTCTTCAAACTTCCCATAACCTTTGGAATATTTATGCCAGTTTTTAATCTTAAAGTGGGTTTGTGTACAAAACATATCTTTGATAATTCTCTATTTCAGGTCTGGCTTCACGCGCCCTATGAGCTTCACTTGTCTTTATTTGAGCACTTCATTGAACTGCTCACTGAGTCAAGGTATGAGCCACTGTCAGCCTAGTGATGAGACTTACAGGCTGAGGCAATATTTGGAGCACAAGTCTTATGAGGAGCAGCTGAGGGAACTGGGGTTGGTTAGAAGAGGAGACTCAGGGGAGACTTTATCTCTCTCTACAACTCTCTGAAAGGAGGTTGGAGTGAGATGGGTGTAGGTCTCTTCTTCAAGGTAAACAGTGAGAGGACAAGAGGAAACGGTGTCAAGTGGCAGCAGGGGAGGTTTAGATTATATCTAAGGAGGAATTTCTTCCCTGAAAGGGTTGTTAAGTCTTGGCCCAGGCTTCTCAGGGAGGTGGTGGAGTCACCACCCCTGGAGGGTTTTAAGAAACATTTAGATGCTCTCCTTAGTGCCATGGTTTAGTGGTATGGTAGTGATAAGTATGGTTGGACTTGATGGTCTTCCAACATTAATGATTCTGTGATTTTATTTAAAGGATGCTCCAATTTTAAATTGCCACCTCCTTTCTTTCCTTCTTCCAGCGAAGCAGCCAAGAATGCTAAGTTAATGAGGGAATTCCAACTCATCCCAAAACTGCTCTTGACTCTTCGAGACATGTCGCTGTCCCAGCCTACTATTGCTGCCATCAGCAACGTGCTGAGCTTTTTGTTTCAAGGCTTCCCTAGCAGCTACGACTTGCTCAGGTAGCCCTGTAAGAATTCTGGCTTTCTTGGTTTGATTTCATTGGTAATCTTGGTCAAGAACACTTGATGGTCATACTGCTGTGGAATTTCCATTCATGAAATTCTCATGTACTGAATTTTCCTGGAAGAATTAGACAGTACTAGACATAAATTCAATTCAATTCAGTTTGTATCTAAGCAGTTATGACTGAATGATTAAACTGGCTTAGTGTTCTGCAGGCAAAATTGAAGGTACTGTATTGCAACTCCCTTGCTCATGGGAAGCTGTGGACACTTCCATTAAATACCCTTGAATATTACTTGAGATGGAACATGACAATACTTCAGGTTAAAATGCATCTTTGACTACTCTCCTTCATTAAAGGTTTAGTTTAAGGTTAATCCTTAATCATCACTGTGGGGAAAAAAGATAACATCTAAGGTTGTTGGATATAGTACTGTGAGTTCTGACTACTGAAAGTTACACAAAGAATTGCAATTCATACATACAGGAGTATTTAAAGTGCTTTTAAATGAGTTCAACTCCTCTCATCTCCCTTTTCATTCTAATGGAAATGGATAAAATATAGCAGGGCTTTGGATTTCTTTGCTTATGATGGTCATGTTTGTAGCTTCGCACTTTCACTACAATTCAAGGTATCAGAAGCATCAACCTGAACATCTTACCTGCCTTTATTTTAATTAAACAGGGGGAAAAAAATGCTTCAGGAATTCAACTGTTGATTTTAGGTTAAATGGTTACAAAACAGGTTGTAGAATGCCTATCTGAACCTTCCTTGTTCTGCCTCCTGGAAATAAAAATGGAAAAGATTGAATTATTTGGGGAAAGTTACAGCACCTAGGGACCAATTGAGGCTAGAGGAGAGAGGAATATATTGCATCTCCTTTCTTTGGGTTGCACATCATAATCTTGTCTTGGAAAACCATGACGTCCTGTTGGATCACCTCAAGCTCTAGGCATAAATGTTATGCCGGGGTCAAGCAATGACTGGTTTTGATGTAAGATTTGTTCAACTGTAATGTTTTGAGAAGAATGTTTTATTCTCCTTTCTTTAACTTGTGGTGTTCCTATTACTCGCCCTTCGTGGTAACTCCTAGTTTACTTTCTTGAGTCTTAGCATTTTCAGGGTCCGTTACTTGCAGACTTGTCTGCAAAGATTCCTTGAATTACTACAGGTTAATCTGAGTTTTGGATAGTTTTGGAGACTGTTTCCCTCAATCTTCAGCTGGGAGAAAGTTGATGTTTTTGGTATTTCCCTCTCTTTAGTGTGATGCTTTTATACTGAAGGTGAATTATTGACAGGTGAGAGTGCCTCTGTCATATCAGCGAATGGTGTTTTTTCTGTATACATAAAGGTTTGGACAGTTCATCTCTTCCACTTTACCTACATTTGCAGTCTGTGAGAAGTTTGTGGTCATGGAAATAAAAAACGAAGAAAAGCTTGACAGTGGTAAGTCATGGCATGGCTTAGCAGCAGTAGAAGAGAACACTTTGTGATCTCTTCTATGCTTAAATATATAAGATGTGGAAGTAGTGTCAATAGCTGTACTGTAATTTGGTTATAACCTGGCTGCCAGTTAGTAGTGATGCTTCAGTTTTCAGCATTACATGCAAAGCAGTGCAAAACTCGTGCTCCTCTTTGGTTATCCTTCATTTAACACTGCATGTGCTTGTTCTGTTTCCTCCACTTACTCCTTCCAATTAAAGTGTTTTTGTCATTTAAAAATGCTTATATTGAACTGTTTTGAGACCATTTCTATCTCTGCGTAAAGAAAAAAGGCTTATGCAACTGCATTTTTGATCAGTGTCCAGCAACAGAAATGTTTTAGCTTCCCAGTGGATGTCACTCAAGTAACTAGAAGGGGATGCCCAAAGAGCCTAGATTTTTACATATCTTGGGAATATCCTTGTGCAAAGGAGAGAGAAGTGTTTCTGCTCTGCAGTTAGCTTGATCAGTCTGGTTTCCCAAAGAACAAGGTTTAGACAGTCTGCACATTCATCATCCCCCTGTGCCACTCCTCTTTCTTCTGAAAACTTTACTTTTTGCAATCTCCAAAATTATTAAATTCGAGCTTTTTAGTGAAAAGAGGAAGTGGATATTGGAGAGACACCCAGATTGGTGTAGTCATGACAGTCATTTTTTTTCCCAGCCTAACCACAGTCTGAGCTGCTTTTTGCCTACCCAGAGGGTTGAAGAACCTTGGGGATATATTCAGGCTATGGCAGGAATGGAAAGAGAAGCTTTTGAGGCAAAGATGAGATTTTTTTATATTATGGGTCTTCAACAGTTCTGATGTTCTCATCTGCGAGAGAAGATGATTTGTATTCATGTCTGTGACTTGTGTGCAAAACCTTGGCCCGGAAAGTATCTATTCATCTGTCATTCATTGCCTCAAGTTGTGATTTTCTGTTTTAATTTATGTAGAAACATAGCCCTCCTTTGAGAGCGTAAGGACAAGAAGAGGGACTTGCAAAGGAACTGTAAAGTTAGTCCTGAGCTGCATGTCTTGGCTTCTTTTGCAGAGTCTTTTTGAACTGATGATGAATTTGGGGACCTGACAAAAGAAAACTGAATTTTTCTGACCCATTTCTTAGATATGGAGGGAGTTGGGAAGGATCAGATTTTGTTGGTGGGGGTGAGGAACCCCAAGAGATTGCATAATGCAAAATGTTTAGCTACCACATTGGGGGGGATTCTGGGGAAAGCGACAGGACTGGTTTCTCACAGTCTCAGTGGGATCAGGTTGCCTTTGCTTATGTATGGAATTTAGGAGTAGCCTTGAAAATGTCTGAGTTCCAAAAGCATAACTTTTTGCCTATTTATTCATTATCTTTAGGAACAGAGGATGATTTTGGAGGACTTGTTTCAGCTAATCTTATTTTACTGCGGAACAGGCTTTTAGATATCCTCCTGAAACTTCTCTATACATCTAAAGAAAAGACAACTGTTAACTTGCAGTAAGTATGAAAGCAAACTGAGGTAGAGAAAAGATACTATATTTTTATTCCAAGGGGGAGATTATACAGCAGTTTGCTGCTTGAATTTCATCATTTTATAGGAACCAGAGAAGGGCAACGAGGCTAGTGAGGGCTCTGGAGCACAAGTCTTCTGGGGAGCAGCTGAGGGCACTGGGGTTGGTTAGTCTGGAGAAGAGAAGGCTCAGGGGAGACCGTATCTCTCTCTACAGCTTCCTTAAAGGAGGTTGGAGTGAGATGCAGGTAGGTCTCTTCTCCAGGGTTAACAGTGAGAGGATAAGAGGAAATGGCCCCAAGTGGCAGCAGAGGAGGTTTAGATTAGATATAAGGAGAAGTTTCTTTCCTGAAAGGGTTCTTAAATCTTAGAATAGTCTCTCCAGGGAGGTGGTGGAGTCACCATCCCTGGAGGGGTTTAAGAAACATTGATATGCTCTCCTTAGGGCCATGGTTTAGTGGCATGGTAGTGATAAGTATGGTTGGACTTGGTGATCTTAGTGGTCTCTTCCAACCTTAATGATTCCATGATTCTGTGATTTATGCAGATGTCACTGGATTAGCTTTGGGTATGCTAGCAGAAATGGCAAGCACAATTATTGAGTTGTATGCTGTCGGTTGTGGTAGCAAGAATGATAGCACTAAGCAGATGCTGGTGTAACTAACACATCTTTCAGCTACTGCATTAACTTTTTTTTTTTTAATCTTTAAAAAGATAACTGATATTAGTAGAAATATGCTTCAAATTAGGAACAACAGCAGTAAGTATCAGCAGGGGAGGAAAATACATAGTAGATTTGAAGGAGATTGCTGGCTTCCTATTGGTAAGAAAAATGGTACTTGTAAAATAGTTTTAAAACTTTGAGGAACAGAGAATCACAAGTGAGTTGAATGCAGTAGAAAGAAGTGTAGATGCCTGGTAAGCTTTGTTATCTGGAGAGCCACCTCTTTAACCTTCTTCTTGGGTACTTCATGCTGTAGAGAAAATAAAATCTACCAAAAGAGAAAACTTCTACTTTTAAAGATGTAGGATAGTCAATTTCTGATTTACTTAACATCAGATGGCTTTTGTAGGAGTTATTAGGATCCTTGACTCTACAGTGTTCCTTAAAGTTGCATGTGAAGGAACATGGTGTTCTAGCTTAATAAGGCACTAGAATCACATGATGAGCTGGAGAAGAGACTTTGAAATGTCACATTAAACCTTGACAAATACAACTTTCAAACAACTGCCCAGTAGGCTGCCTTGAGTCTGTTGGAAGCATGTTGTGGATGTACGGTCCAGTAGGTCATGTAGTGATTGACTGAGCGTTGGGTGACAGAAAAGGACCTCTATTTAGACTTCCCTTTCTGCTAAACAAAACCACTGTACACATTCCATTTAATACAATTTGATAAGCAACATTTCTTGTTGTGTAGCAAACTTACCTAAGAAATCAGTTAACTTGTCAATAGATTTGAATGTTCTCTGATCTGGAAGTTTGCCCTGTAGTGGAAGGCACTGATTTTTGCTCTCTAGTAGGAAAGTAAATGCTGTAAAATGTGACTTTTTTTTCCTTATATCCACCTTCCTTCCCCCCCCCCCTTAATTAGGGCTTGTGAAGAACTGGTCAAGACACTGGGTTTCGATTGGATTATGATGTTTATGGAAGAACACCTGCACTCCACCACAGTCACGGCAGCCATGCGAATCTTGGTGGTCCTGTTAAGTAACCAGTCCATCCTCATCAAGTTCAAGGAAGGGCTCAGTGGTGGAGGCTGGCTGGATCACACTGATTCTGTCTTGACCAATAAGATTGGGACTGTGCTAGGTATGGCACCTCAGCCCCCACGTGTCTGAAGGATTGGGTGGGAGCATGGGTGCATATGTGTCAAGGAGAGGTGGGGTTATTGCCTGGCAGATGCATCCATCCTACTGTTGTTGTGTGTGCTGCAATCAGGTGCCTCTGCTTTCTGTTTTTCTTACAACTGAGAGTTAAATATCCTAGGCAAAAGGGAGCAATTTTACAGAATCCCAGAATGGTTAATGTTGGAAGGCACCACTAGAGCTTATCTTGTCCAAACTCCCTGCTCTAGCAGGCTCACATTATTCAGGATTGTGGCCAGATGGTTTTTGAATCTCTCCACGGAAGGAGACTCCACAGCCTCACTGAGCAACCTGTTCCAGTGCTCAGTCATCCTCACAGGAAAGAAGTTCTTCCTCATGTTTAGATGGAACCTCCTGTGTTCCAGTTTGTGTCTGTTGCCTCAAATCCTATTGCTTGGCACTACTGAAAAGAGCCTGGCTCAATCCTCTTTGCACCCTCCCCTCAGATACTGCTATCCGTTGAGAATGTCTCCACCAGGCTACAAAAGCCCAGCTCCATCAAGCTCCAGCCCTCTCATCATCTTTGTAGCTCTCCATTGGATTTGATCCAGGATCAACCTGTCTCCCTTGTCCTGAGGAGCCCAGAAATCAAAATCTCCCTTCAGCTAACAGATTTCCTTGTAGTTCAGTATTACCTTCTCATCTCCGCAAAGCCTGTGTAGCTCATTGGGATTTTCCTGTTGCCATCATGGTAGGGTTAAGTATGTCCCATGGGCAGACACATCTGAGCTAGATACAAATGTAGCATAGCACCCTATGTGTACAGGTAATAACGATTCAGTAACATTTACTTGCTTACTTTTATTACCTGGAGGTGCTAGTTGAGCAACAGTCTAGTGGTTTCTGTGCCAATTAGATGTGCCAGTTAGGATTTTTGCTATTGCAAAGGTTTAGGGCTTGGCCAACCACCAACCCAGTGACAGATATTCTCTATTATCCCCTTTGCCCCTAATCCAGGGAGGAAAAGGAGAAATTAACAGAGAAAGACTTGTGAATTGGAAATGAAACTGGAACTACTTTAGTGGAAATAATAACAAGAAAATGAAGTGTGTTTATACACACATTCACACACACAAAACCAATACCAGAACCAACCTCCCCTTGATGGTAACTACCTCACCACTGATGCTGTAGCAGGAGGGCTTCAGAAGCAGACAGGACTCAGGCTCAGGAGGATGGATCCTGGAACACAGGAACTCTTGAATTGAGATGGAAGGCAAGACAGGTAGAGTCATATAGGAACAGAGCTGGGCTTCTGATCTTCACAGGACTTAGGTGCTTGAACTTCTCAGGGCAGTGGTATTAATAGTACTTTCAACTTAATTGTTGTTCCTAAATTGACTGTATAAGGAGCCACCTCTCTGTACTGCAGCAATGTATGATTTGTTTCGGTGTTAAAGTTTTTTCTGCATTGGTTTTTCTTAAGGACATAATTATCAAATGTTTTTGAAGTGATCTTACTTCAGGAAGGAGCTTTTTCTGAATGAAAATATCAAGTCCTTTTCTTTTCTGCCTTGTCTTTTTGAAACCTATCAAAGTATCTTATGCTTTCTTGTTTTTTTTTGCATAACTAAAAATATCTGTTAAGTTTGTCAATTTACAGTGGTTTCCCATAATATATCACTGAGGATATTTAACTAGGAACAGAGGATGGTTCTATGCATTATTAATGAATTAGGAAGGTTAAGGAAAAAAGTTTTTCTGAAACCTTATTACACATGCAAACATTTCTTGTTAACCTGCATCTGGTTTTTAGGTAATTCTGTTTCAAGTGCTGTGTTTTAGTTAAGAGACAATTTTTGCACATGCATGTGCCTTAACATTTGAAAACCATTTACAGTTTAAGGAATTGACTGTTGTTTATTCAGTGTCCACTCTAAATGTCCAATACCATAAACATTTTCTTCAATCACAAAGTCTTTCTAAATAAGGTATTTATTTATTATCCTGTTTGGAGAGGATTTCTAGAGTTTTCCTATTTTTATGATTATAGTATTACTTTAATTGATTCTAAGCTAGTTTATGACCAAGGAGATGAAATGATAGTGAGTGATTATCCAGTTCCCATACCATGGGTCTTTTAATGTATTCCAACACAATGCCTTTCAAATTTCTCATAAACCCAAATACAAGCCATTTTTGTTCAAGATTACTGGTGGAATTCCTGCAGCTTGGTAGGCAAAGATTTCATTAGTCTGATTGCTGGTAGATATTTTCTGTTTCAAAAGTCAGTTTCGGGTGGAAATAACATCTGAGAGCCTGAGAAAAATACCCTGATCTCTGGCAGGGTCAAGATAAGATCTCACTGTCTGTGCTGATGTGGAGACTGAACTGTCTTCCAGCCTCCTTTCTCACTTGAAAATAAGTGCTTCTGCCATCCTGCTGTGGGGTTTGGGTTTTTAGGAGGGAAATCAAATACCTAGGTAGAAGCAGGGTCACAAAAGGTGAGGTTTGTGCCTCTGGCAGCACTTAAGATAAAATAAGAACATTTAATATTTCATACCAGCTGATAGGTCAGTAATAAACCAGCTCAAACAAGATGCCCCTGAGACACCTTTGGAAACAAATTAGCAACCCATTGACTTAAAAGGGCCATGAGATTGCTACTTGGTACTAGAAATCTGTAACTCAAATTCAGGTCATACTTTCCTCTCAGCCAGAAAAATATATTTTTGGAGAAGCCTCAGAGTTTCAAAAGTCATGGTCAGAGCATGGATCAATGTGTGGGTATTCAGTAGTGTTAGGCAGTCTGGCTGGAGCGGAGTCAGCTCTGTGGTACTGGAAGGCAATTTCCTGACATCTGAAGCAGAATTGTTTAGTACGTGTGTGATAGTCTGTATGCATACATTCAGACATTCTGTCAAGACTTAGGGCTAGGCCAATCACCAACCCAGTGACAGAAATTCCCTATTAACCCCTTTTCCCTTAATCCTGGGAGGACAAGGGGAAGTTAAAAGAGAGAGAGAGAGAGACTTGTGAATTGGAAATGAAACTGAGACTACTTTAGTGAAAATAATAACAAGAAAATGAAACAAAACCAATACCAGAACCAAACCCCCCTTGATGGGAAGTATGTCACCACTGATGCTGTAGCAGGAGAACTGCAGCTGCAGACAGGACTCAGGCTCAGGAGGCTGGATCCTGGAACTGGAACTCAGGAACTCTTGAATTGAGATGAAAGGCAGAACAGGTAGAGTCCTGGAGGAACAGAGCTGGGCTGCTGATCTTCACAGGGTTCAGGTGCTTGAACTTCACGCAGGGCGCAGACACAAACCTCTCCTTCTGTGTACTAGTTGTTAATTGGGTGGTAATTAGCTGAACTAAGCTCTTGTTTTGCTTGGGTCTTAGGCCTCATGCAAGAGACCCCAAAGCCCAAGCTCAATCTCATAACCTCAAGGGCTGCATATGACCTATATGGCATGGAATACCTTATTTTGACTCAAACTAGGACACATTCCTATTTGGCAGTGTTAATTTCTGAGGAGGAACCCTCTCAAATTCACTACTTGAAGAAGAGTGAGCTTCCCAGAGATTTCCCTGTTAACATCCTTGGCTTTTTGTATTTCTTTTCCTCTCAGGGTTCAACGTCGGCAGGAGTGCTGGCGGCAGATCAACACTCCGGGAGATTAACCGGGATGCTTGTCACTTCCCAGGCTTTCCTGTCCTGCAGTCCCTTCTCCCGAAGCACACTAACGTCCCAGCTCTCTATTTCCTCCTTATGGCCCTTTTCCTGCAGCAGCCAGTCACTGAACTGCCCGAAAACCTGCAGGTCAGTGCTCCTGTCAGCAGCAGGCAGTGTAATCAGAGGTGCCAGGCAGGGATTGATCATCTAGCAAGATTTAAGTGTCATTCTGTCTATCATGGAAGAGAATGATGGGTTTACCAGGCCCCTTCCTTCTCTGCAGCTGGCTCATGGTCACCGTGCAATGTTTAGTGCTGAGCTCTTTGGGGTGGGAGGACAAGGTAGCATAGGAGTACATGGAAGCCAACCTGGTGTTACGTAGCTGCCCATCTTGTCTTTCTGGTCTTTTGGGGGGTCAAAAGAGAAGCAGATCCCTGGTTTGAGCTGGCATAGGTGGGCATAATTTTCTTCTTGCTTCCTATGTTTTTTTATGGTTGTTTTATTGTTGCTTTTTAAGGAGGAGTAGTTGCTGTGTTAAAAACAATTCAGGACAAAACAAGGTAGCTTCTATTTCAGAAAGTCTCTGTAGTTTTGTAGGGAGGCATCACAGTTTTTTCTGGCAAACATTCATTCCTATTCTGTAGAGGTTTGGACCTGTTTCAATTGTATGTAAATGAGTAGATAGCATATGGTCTAGAACAGTGCTTTGTGGAGAAAAGTCACTTTCCAGATAGACCAGGTACCTGTTTACAATGGATGCAGTGTTAATATTTATTTATCAGTGAGAACTGGAAAGTAAATATTCCAGCCTGGAAGGTGTTGTGCCTGCCTGTCCTCTCCAGAGGAATACTTGACAGCACAGTCAGTATCATGCAGCAGTGAAGTAGAGGCAGGAAGCTCACCTCCTGCTTACAGCATTAAAGTATTTGTTATATCCAAATTAAACTAAGCTACTTAAACTACTTAGCAATATCACTCAATGCCAGAGGTGGGGTATAATAAAAAGCAGTATTAAGTTGCACAGGAGAAAGGTATTGTTTCATATCTTCTTTCTTTCCCCTCTTACAGTTTGATTTAGACTCTATTTGGACATTCATATTTGGAGTTCCTGCCTCCTGTGGCACTGTTACCTCTTCAATCCATGGCGTTTGCACAGAAGCTGCCTTTCTGTTATTGGGAATGCTGAGGAGCATGCTGAATTCTGTAAGCACAACAAATGTTGCTCGTGTTTAAGTATAAAGAATTGTTCCCAGTTTGTCATGTGGTCAAAAGCCAAATGAGGAAATTGAGCTTTTGTTGGTGTCACAACAAAGAGTTAGGCTCGTAATATTTGAGTGAAAACCCTCATTGTCAGTGGATTATTCTACCTTTATTTTTCAGTATCTGTAGAAATATTAATGGCCAAAAAATTAATGCTGCTTTTCCACAAAAAGGCTGGGCTTAGTGTTTGCTGCAATTAAAACAAAACAAAGGAGCAGAAGGATAAAATGCCCTTGGCAGAGATCATTGCATTTCTTTCCTGGTTAACACCATGGGGGAATGTTTGAGGCTCTACATCCCATCTGCTCATAGCTATGGGAGCTGCAGATTTCATGCACAAACCTTCCCCATGCAGAGAAATTCCCTATTAATAGCCACATGCTGGAGAAAGGAAATTTACTGCCAGAAAAAACATGTCGTCTTCGTGTCTTTGGCTCTAATATCAAGACTGGGGAAATTTGGTTTCTCAGCAGGGAAATTTTGTACTTCCTTAGAGCCCCATGAAATGTTTGAAAAGCAGCACCTGCTCACTTGTCATCTGTTTGGTTGCCACGCATTTGTGATAGGCTCTGAGAAGCATTTCTTGCATGTCCTTCACCCCTTAACACATTCAGAAAAATCTTCTGGACATGACCTGCAGTACACATTCCTACTGTCACATGTTCTGTCGCTTGCTGGTGAGCTTTTCTGTCACGTGTTTGGCCCCCACCAGTTTGGACACATTTGTGGCATGCTCAGACATGTGCTGACTCTTGTCTTGCTGTCTTATGCTGTGTCACAGAATCATTAAAGTAGGAACAGACCTCTAAGTTCATCAAGTCCAACCATACCTACCACTACCATGCCACTAAACCATGGCCCTATGTAGAGCATCTAAATGTTTCTTAAACACCTCCAGGGACGGTAACCCCACCACTACCCTGGGCAGCCTGGGCCAAGACTTAACAAACGTTTCAGGAAAAAAATTTCTCCTTATGTCTAATCTAAACCTCACCTGGTACAGCTTGAAGCCATTTCCTCTCATCCTCTCACTGTTAACCCCAGAGAAGAGACCTACCCCTATCTCACTGCAACCTTCTTTCAGGTAGTTGTAGAGAGAGATAAGGTCTCTTCTGAGCCTCCTTTTCTTCAGACTAACCAACCCCAGTTTCCTCAGCCTCTCCTTATAAGACTTATTCTCCAGACCCCTCAGTCATCAGATGTATGTACAGGTGTGCCATCATATTTTGCGTTGACCTGAGTCAGGTCACATTTACCAACATGGTTTGAATCCTTGCATGTTAGGACGTGTTTTCTCTTGTCGTCAGCCGTGTATTGCAAATGTGATCAGTCTCCTGTTTGTGAGGTGCTTGAACACATGCTCAGGCACAGGTTACTGTGCATTGGTGCTATGAGTTTACCACATGTTCAGTCATGTGTCTGGTTACATTTCATCATGTGGTTCCAGCCTGTTTTATCATGACATGTCCTGTTGTAATGTTTGTCACTTTCAGCTACATGTTTCCCATGGCATTTATGATATGGTGACATGCTTCTGTGTGTTCAGACACCTTTGTGATGGCTTGGACACATGTTCTCTTATCACATGCTCTGTTGTCACATTTTGAAGGCACGTGGTTTGGACTAGTGCTTTATGAGTTTATTGGAACACAATGACTTGTTCAATTGCCACACAATCTGGAGGCAACATTAGCTGTGTCACGTGTTTGGTCACATTTGGTCGGGTCTTCATTGTATGGTGACATGCTCAGACATGATCTGTCACTTTGGGTTGGCTTTATCATGTGTTGGTGATGTGCTTGAACACACTTACGTGCTGGAAGGTGTCCAGAGAGGGGCCATGAGGATGATCAGAGGACTGGAGCACCTCTTCTATGAGGACAGGCTGAGAGAGGTGGAGTTATTCAGTCTGGAGAAGAGAAGGCTCCCAGGAGACCTTCTGCTGGCCTTCCAGGATCTGCAGGGTGCTACAAGAAAGCTGGTGAGGGACTTTTTAGGATGTCAGGTAGTGATATGACTAGAGGTAATGGATACAAGCTTGAATCATAGAATCATAGAATTTTAGGGGTTGGAAGGGACCTAGAAAGATTATCTAGTCCAAACCCCCTGCCAGAGCAGGATCACCTAGACAAGGTCACACAGGAATACATCCAGGCAGCTCTGGAATGTCTCCAGAGAAGGAGACTCCACAACACTCCTGGGCAGCCTGTTCCCGTGCTCTGTCACCCTTATTGTAAAGAAGTTTTTCCTCACGTTAATACTAAACCTCCTGTGGTCCAACTTGCTACCATTCCCTCTTGTCCTAATATTGGATGCCATTGAGAAGAGCCTGGCTCTCCTCCTGACACTCACCCTTAACATATTTGTAGACATTAATGAGGTCCCCTCTCAGTCTCCTCTTCTCCAGGCTGAAGCAACCCAGCTCTCTCAGCCTGTCCTTGTAGGGCAGATGCTCCACTCCTTTCATGATCTTGGTGGCCCTGTGCTGGANATCTCCTAATCCATATTTCTCAAGTTTGGCAATGAGGATACCATGGGAGACAGTATCAAAAGCTTTGCTAAAGTCAAGAAAAACCACATCCACTGCCTTCTCCTCATCTATCCAACTAGTTATGTCATCATAAAATGCTATCAGATTAGTCAAGCATGACTTGAGGAGGATAGATTTAGATTAGATATTAGGAAAAAGTTGTTCCCCGTGATGGTGGTGAGACAATGGATCACGTTGTCCAGAAAGGTGGTGGAATCCCTATCCCTGGAAGTTTTGAAGGCCATGTTGGCTAGGGCTCTGAGCAAGCTGATGTAGTGGGAGGTGTCCCTGCCCATGGCAGGGGAGTTGGAACTAGACTAAGTTTAAGGTCCCTTCCAACCCTGACAATTCTGTGATTTTCTCTGTTGTTTGGTCAGATATTAGGTCACATATTTAGACATTGTTTCTTCAGTCATATGTTCTAGAGAGGTGTTTAATCATGTGTTCTGAAAAGTCCTCCAACATATTTGGCATATTCTGGATGTGGTTTTCACACTTAGTCATGTACTTGGCCATATGTTCTGTTACATCTTTCTGCTCTGCTTGAACAAGTGCTTGTTCACATGGTTAATCACAATTGGCTTGATCTTTGATCACATTTCATTGCATGTTTGATGATGTGTCTGCATATCTGACCCTGCAGCTCCTCTTCCTACAGCTCCTTTCTGCAATGAGCATTCTTCAGTCAGTGCCATCTGTGCTAACGTGCGCTGTTTGTATTTCAACCCAGCCTTGGCAGTCAGAGGAAGAAGGCTCTTGGCTTCGAGAGTATCCAGTCACCTTGATGCAGTTCTTCCGGTACTTGTATCACAATGTACCAGACCTCATTTCCTTGTGGATGAGTCCAGAGTTTCTCTGTGCGCTGGCAGCAACGGTGTTTCCGTTCAACATCCGACCTTACTCAGAGATGGTAGGAAATGCAACTTGTTAGCTGCTCTGGTGTTCCCCTGAGTGTTACTTTGGAGGATTTACCTAGGAACAGTCATACACAGATAAAGCTCTGCTTACTCTGTGGAAAGAAGTGGCAGCAAAGGCTGGAATTGACATTTTGTGCTTGGGTTTTGGAACTAAGGGAAGTATATTTTCAGCTGAAGGTGGTGACACCTGAAACTGCATTTGAGGGAGGATGTAGGACGTTTCTCTGTTTTCTAGCAGACCTTTGTATTCAATCATGTGAATGATGTTAGCTCATATTGACAAAAGCAAAAGAGACTGAGCCAGCCTATGCTTTCAGCCCTCTGCTCTGGAGGGTGTGATAACATCTAGAACTTTTTTCCTCCCACTTCCCATTTCCTCTTTTGTGATTTAACCACAACACAGTGTTCTGGTATTACCCGGAACTACTGAATTCAACTTTGCTTGCCTTGCTGTGTGAAGTGTTCTTTGAACTTATTGTTCATTTACAAATGATACTGTTTCTAGAATATGAATGGAAGGAAATAAACAGTTATTGTTAGCCAATACCTAGAAGTAACTTGAATAAGAACTTGGAAGGCTACTTAGGCTAGGGGTTGGCAAATACTAGAACTAGGGAAGGTATGATAAAAACTTCAGGAAGTACTCACTGGTACCAGGCTACCTTTTTGTTGTCAATAAAAGTGGGAGATCATTTTTAAAGGTGCATTCTGATGAGTCTCTCCCAAAGGTGGTTTATTTTGCTTCTAAGTTAAACTTGCACTTGAAGTAAGCTAGTAATAAACTGGTAGTGCTGATTTGGCATTCACCTGTACAGATTTTAGAGGAGCTTTGTGTCTCTGAGCAGATTTTACTAAATTAATTACTAGGTTCCTTGCAACTTTATGTAGCAGCTTTTCAACCTGAGCTCTTGGCTATTGGAGAGCTCTCTTAACTCTAAACTGGTTTAACTCGTCCAGCATTTCCCTCTGCCCAAATGCATGGAACTGATCGGTCCCTTGTGAAACAGATGAATAAGAAAACAGTCTAACCTGAATTCAGCCCTGAGAGAAAATTCTTAACTCAACTTTCAGCCTTTCTGAATTAGAAAGAATACATGTTTGAGCTTCATTTCTTTGGAAAACTCCCCTACTGAAGCATACCAAATGTTCAGGACCTTTGGTTACTCCACATGTAAGCCCGTTGAAGGAAATCATATTGACTCTTCTTGCCTTTGGAGGAGGGTGTTACAGAAAACCAGTCAGTATTTGGGGTTTGAAAGCTTTCTTTACTGTTTGTGCTTCTGTTACATTCCTGTTTAAGAGCTAGCCTGTCAAGGGTTAGGATTGAGCCAACCACCAACCCAGTGACAGATACTCTCTAATTATACCCCCTTTCCCCCACTCCAGGGAAGAAAAAGTGAAGTTAACAGAGAGAGAGAGAGAGAGAGACTTGTGAATTCGAAATTAAACTTAAACTACTTGAATGAAAATAATAACGAGAAAATGAAGTGTATATACACACCCACAAAACCAATACCAGAACCAACCCCCTTTTGATGGTGACTACATCACCACTGATGCTGTAGCAGGAGAACTTCAGCAGCAGACAGGACTCAGGCTCAGGAGGCTGGATCCTGGAGCTCAGGAACTCTTGAATTGAGATGGAAGGTAGAACAGGGAGAATCCCATAGGAACAGAGCTGGGCTGCTGAGCTTCACAGGGCTCAGGTGCTCAATCTTCTGGAAAGGTAGACACCCAGACTTCTCCTATGTACTAGTTGTTAATTGGATACCAATTAGCTGAATTAAGCACCTGTTTTGCTTGGGTCTTAGGCCTCATGCAAGAGACCCCAAGGTCCAAGCTCGATCTTACAGCCTCAAGGACTGAATATGACCTTGTCATATAAGGCATGGAATACCTTATTTGACTCAAACTAGGACACTGCCCTTCAAAGGTTTGTCAGAATGAGGAAAGCTGTAGAGGCTTTGTTTGTTTGTTTAGAGATTTTGCAAAATTGGCTTACCCATAACTGCACTCTTAAGAAGCAAAATGTGAACAGCCTTAGAAAGACAAGTAAAGAAGTGAAAAGACTGTTGTGCATTTGCAGATCTCTAGAGTTTTAACATGATATCTTTCACAGGTCACTGATCTTGATGACGAAGTTGGGTCCCCAGCTGAAGAGTTCAAAGCATTTGCAGCTGATTCTGGCATGAACAGGAGCCAGTCAGAATACTGCAATTTTGGCACCAAGACATACCTAACTAACCACCCTGCCAAAAAGTTTGTGTTTGACTTCATGCGTGTGATGATAATTGACAACTTATGTCTGACACCAGCCAGCAAACAGACTCCACTGGTAGATCTTCTGCTAGAGGTACAGTTTCTTTGGGTTTTGGGTTTTCTTCTGTTTTTTTTATTATTTGCACTTATTGTGACATTTCACTCTCTACAATGTTTTCCCCTACTTGCCTTTTGAAGTTAGAGGAGTGATGACCTGGGATTTAGTAGAATCCCATACGTTGTCATGAAATGAGAGAAAAAGCCAAAGGAACACTAGTGACTCATAAATATGTTTGCTCTGCTGTTTAACAGCTTGGAAAACCTACGATAGCAAATGCAGAGGTTTATCTCAGCCTTCCTTCGAGAATGTTTTCTGGACCTCTCCTCCCTGTCCCCCTACAGCATTTGTGTATTTTGGTGACCATCTCAGGTGCTTGAGCTCAAGTCTTGAGCTTAGCTGACAGCCTAAATTGTTTTTTCTTGCTGTGTTCTGTTCTCCCACAGTCCTACTGCTGCTTTTTTCTGTGGGCTCCTTCACTTCCATTTGGCTACTCAAATGGCTCTGTTAGTTGCTGAGAATATTGTGTCAATATTTGATTTTTATTTTTGTTTTCAGGGTAGAGCAGCTGCAGTCTTGTTTTGATATCTTAGCCCATCCATCCTATTGTCTGAGAACACAAGTAATGGATCACAGTACTAGATATTCAACAGTGCAGCATGAGAAGTTGTAGCTTCCTTCAAGTTTTACTTTTATGGAGTATGATTCTTTTGTTAAACCTTTCAGATCACAACAGTTATTTTGGCTTTGTTGAAAATAGAATATCCCTGCAAATCCTGGTAGAAATATTGTGATTTCTGTTTTATTTATATTAGGTAAAAGAAAGTGGCAGGACAAATCACAGATCCACAGAGTCATTAAGATTGGAAGAGACCTGTAAGATCATCAAGTCCAACCATACCTATCACTACCATACCACTAAAGCATGGCCCTAAGTAGAGCATCTAAATGTTTCTTAAACCCTTCCAGGGATGGAGACTCCACCACCTCACTGGGCAGCCTATTCCAAGACTTAACAACCCTTTCAATAAAGACATTTCTCCTTATAAGCAATCTAAACCTCCCCTGCTGCAACTTGAAGCTGTTTCCTCTTGTCCTCTCACTGGTAACCCTGGAGAAGAGGCCTACCCACATCTCACTCCAACCATAATGCCATAGCACTTTCTAGGGCTGTTGAAAAGGATCCTTCAGTTAGGTATGATTATGCATGCCTTGAACAACACAAGGTGGTCAAGTGGTTTTCTCCTTTAAGTGCAAAGGAAATTAGAAAGGTTTAACACCTGCATCTCTAATATGACTCTGCCAGGGCTGCTGTCTTGCAGCACACCCACAGAGAAGTGATGATCAACTTAGGTGTTTGATCTGTCCCATTTACTGTTTTTTATTGAAGGAGATGACGGGGTGAGGAGATCACAGTTTAATTAGAGATTTGTGCACTTTTTTGGAATGTATTCTTTTCCAAGTCCTATTATGGCAGAAGATCAATTTACTGGATTTAACTACGGATAATAATCATAGAATCATAGAATGGTTTGGGTTGGAAGGGACCTCTGGAGGTCATCTAGTCCAACCCCCCTGCACTGGGCAGGGACATCCCCAACTAGATCAGGTTGCCCAGAGCCCTGTCAAGCCTCGCCTTGAATGCCTCCAGGGATGGGGCCTCAACCACCTCCCTGGGCAACCTGTTCCAGTGTTCCACCACCCTTGTGGTGAGGAACTTCTTCCTAATGTCCAATTTAAATCTACTCCTCTGCAGTTTAAAACCATTGCCCCTTGTCCTTTCACTGCAGGCCTTTGCAAACAGGCCCTCTGCAGCCTTCTTGTAAGTTCCCTTTAAGTACTGGAAAGTCACTAGTAGGTCCCCNTGCAAGGCTGCATGCAGCCAATGCACACTCAGCATTCATTCCTAAATGTTTAGATAAAGCAAGACATTTTACTCAAGACAGAATATTAACAGAAAAAAACCCCACTGTTTACAAGAACTAAGAAAAGAGAAATTCACCTAGAATACCCTATCCGTCTCTCTTTTCGCTCACTCAGAGATATTATCTTAACACTGTGCTTCTTTTTTTAGGCTTCCCCTGAAAGATCAACACGGACACAGCAGAAGGAGTTTCAGACCTATGTTTTGGATGGAGTGATGGACCACTTACTTGCAGCTGATGTTTTATTGGGTAATAGAACAAAGCTTAATTATCAATCTATTGATTTGAGCGAAAGCCTTTGAGTATTTAACTACTTCATCATTAATGTCCTGTTTTGTTACAACTTGATTGTTTTCATTTTTTTCCTCCCTTCTGCCCTTTGGAAACCTCCGGGATTAGCTCTCCATTGATCCAGTTAATGAAGAAGGATTTGAAGCTTGCAGCTTGGATGTCAGCAGGTGTCAAGGGCTGGGGCTGGGCCAACCACAAACCCAGTGACAGATATTCTCTAGTATCCCCTTTTCCCCAAATCCAGGGAGGAAAAGGGGAAACTAAAAGAGAGAGACACTTGTGAGTTGGAAATGAAACTTAAACTACTTCAATGAAAATAATAACAAGAAAATGAAGCGTGTATATACATATGTATACATGTGTGTATACATATATATACACATACACAAAAAAAACCCCAATACTAGAACAAAACCCCCCTTAATCACCACTGATGCTGTAGCAGGAGAACTTCAGCAGCAGACAGGACTCAGGCTCAGGAGGCTGGATCCTGGAACTGGAACCCAGGAACTCTTGAATTGAGATGAAAGGCAGAACAAGTAAAATCCTGGAGGAACAGAGCTGGGCTGCCGATCTTCACAGAGCTCAGGTGCTCAGACTTCTGCCAGGGTGGAGACCTAGACCTTGACCTCTCCTTCTATGTACTAGTTGTTAATTGGGTACTATTTAGCTGAATTAAGCACCTGTTTTGCTTGGGTCTTAGGCCTCATGCAAGAGACCCCAAGGCCCAAGCTTGATATCACATCCTCAAGGACTGAATATGACCCATATAGCATGGAGTACCTTGTTTTGACGCAAACTAAGACAGTAGGGTAGGCTGTCTAACCTGAGCATGGGTTTACATGCTTTTGGCATAACCTGTAGGAATATTCCTGATCCGGTGCCCAGTTGTATTTCACAGTGGCCTACTGGATTTCCCAGGAGCTCTCGCTCTGCTCTATCTCCATCCTGGACTTTGAGGGGCAGCCTACCTTTCTGTTCCAAAGTGTTTATAAGGTTCCCCTTTTCTTGCCCCAGCAAGAACTGGGCAGTGAATTAATAAAATAAATCCAGAATCATATTACTTCAAGCTTTAAGTCAGGTTCTTAGATGAATCTCCTTCCCTTACAAGTACCTTTGTGAAGCCCAGGAGCAGGATTTTGGTTTACCAAGCATTCCTTCTTTGAGGTTTTGTCAGCCTCCTCCATGCACAATGCTATCAGTTGCTTTATGTGCAGATGAGGCAACAAGCAAATTTAATGGAGGGGAACTTCCAGCAAAATCAACATCACTGATTCGTTTATGTTATGGAAGTGTTTGGACTTTTCAAGCTTCTCTTAATAGAGTTGAACTGACATTTACATACACAGACACTTGCAGCTGATGTCCACTGGCTCTCAGTTTTATTGAGCAAAGCATAATAAACAGTAAGGGAGAAGTGATGTCAGCAGTGATGACAGCACTTGTCATCTCAAGGCTTTTAAAAAGGTTTTTTTCTTTCTGGAAAAGCAAAGGTATCATTTAAAGAAGTTCCAAGTGATTCTACCCACATGCAGTTCCAGTTGAAAGGGAGGACGCATTGCTTCAGGATCACAGGAGTACCAGTTCTTCTGGACTCTTCCCACTCTAGCCTCCCCTTTTGTGGTCTTTGTCACTGATGATTTCTAATGTCTACTTACCATCAAAGATCATTCTAAGGAAGCCATTGAGTTTTTAGCTTTTTCTGTGACTTTTTACCATTGACAGTAGTCTAGAAAGCACAAACTAATGTGGATGCATTGATGCAGATGTGGTTTTATTGATAAATGAAGAAAACTTTGGGGTGTTTTGTTACCTAGGTGAAGATGCATCTCTGCCTATAACAAGTGGAGGAAGCTACCAAGTGCTGGTGAACAACGTGTTCTATTTTACACAGCGTGTGGTTGATAAGCTTTGGCAGGGCATGTTCAACAAAGAATCCAAACTTCTGGTGGACTTCATCATCCAGCTCATTGCACAGGTAACTGTTCCTCTGTTACCCTGCTTGGGAAAACATTTTCACAGGTTATCTTAAAATCCACAGAGTAATGTCACTAAGCAACCTGCTAGTCCCACATCTCAGGTCAGCACAGACCTGAAAACCATCCTCACACAGAGCAGTTGAGTAAAAACTGCTTTCAGGAGACATTGTTTTTTTAGAAATCCCTGAAAAAAAGGATGAATTTTGTCTCACAACAATTTTGGGAAGCTTATGTCAAGGGTTAGGGCTGGGCCAACCATCAACTCAGTGATAGAAATTCCCTATTATCCCTTTTTCCCCTAATCCAGGGAGGAAAAGGGGAAATTAATAGCGAGAGAGAGAGAGAGACAGACTTGTTAATTGGAAAGGAAACTTAAACTGCTTTAATGAAAATAATAACAAGATAATGAAATGTGTGTATATATATATATACACAGACATACAAAACCAATACCAGAACTAAACCCCCGTTGATGGTAACTATGTCACCACTGATGCTGTAAGAGGAGGACTTCAGCAGCAGCCGGGACTCAGGCTCAGGAGGCTGGATCCTGGAGCTCAGGAACTCTTGAATTGAGATAGAAGGCAGAACAGGTAGAGTCCTGTAGAACAGAGCTAGGCTGTTAATCTTCACAGAGCTCAGATGCTTGAGCTTCTAGATGGGTGGAGACCCAGACCTCTCCTATGTACTAGTTGTTAATTGGGTGCTACATGTCTTAATTAAGCACCTGTTTTGCTTGGGTCTTAGGCTTCATGCAAGAGACCCCAAGGACTTAGCTCAATATCGTAGCCTCAAGGACTGAATATGACCCATATGGCATGGAATACCTTATTTTGACTCAAACTAGGACAGTATCTAAAGCTACCTTGATATTTTGGGGAAGCCCCCTCATGTGTTTTTATTAGAGATTGTTAGAGTAATTTTACTGTTAGAAATAAGATGTTAAAGCTGTGTCTCATCATGTATTAATGGCATTTTAGTAAAATACTGATTTCAAAACTGAGCATGGGTCAATTCAGGGAAAGGTTGTCTGTCAGTAAATTGATGAGGCTTATTACGAGTAGTCAATATGAATTCCATAAGGGGAAGTCATGCTTGTCTAATCTGATAGCATTTTATGATGGCATAACTAGGTGGATACATGAGGGGAAGACAGTGGATGTGGTTTTCTTGACTTTAGCAAAGCTTTTGATACTGTCTCCCATGGTATCCTCATTAAGAAGTGTGGATTGGGAGATTGTGCTGTGAGATGGATTGGGAACTGGCTGAAGGACAGAGCCCAGAGAGTTGTGGTCAGTGGAGCAGAGTCTAACTGGAGGCCTGTGACTAGTGGTGTGCCCCAGGGGTCAGTGCTGGGTCCAGTACTGTTCAATATATTCATTAATGATTTGGATGAAGGGGTAGAGTGTACCCTCAGCAAGTTTGCGGGTGATCCCAAGCTTGGAGGAGTGGCTGGAACACCAGGAGCTGTGCTGCCATCCAGCGTGACCTGGACAGGTTAGAGAGATGGGCAGGGAGAAACTTAATGAAATTTTACAAGGGTAAATGTAATACTGCATCAGGGAAAGGGAAAGAACAACCCCATGTATCAGTAGAGACTGGGAACTGATCTGTTGGAAAACAGCCCTGGAGAAAAAGCTCTAGGAGTCCTGGTGGATAGGAGGATGACCATGAGCCAGCAATGTGCCCTTGTGGCCAAGAAGGCCAATGGCATCCTAGGATGCATTAAGAGGACCATGGCTAGCAGATCCAGAGAGGTTATTCTCCCCTCTACTCTGCCCTGGTGAGGCCTTGCCTGGAATACTGTGTCCAGTTCTGGGCCCCTCAGCTCCAGGATAGGGAGCTGCTGGAGAGAGTCCAGCACAGGGCCACCAAGATCATGAAAGGAGTGGAGCATCTGCCCTACAAGGACAGGCTGAGAGAGCTGGGTCTCTTCAGCCTGGAGGAGACTGAGAGGAGACCTCATTAATGTTTACAAATATGTTAAGGGAGGAGATATGTCAGGAGGAGGGGGCCAGGCTCTTCTCAGTGTCATCCAATATTAGGACAAGAGGGAATGGTAGCAAGTTGGACCACAGGAGGTTTAGTATTAACATGAGGAAAAACTTCTTTACAGTAAGGGTGACAGAGCACGGGAACAGGCTGCCCAGGAGGCTGTGGAGTCTCCTTCTCTGGAGACATTCCAGAGCTGCCTGGATGTATTCCTGTGTGACCTTGTCTAGGTGATCGTGCTCTGGCAGGGGGGTTGGACTAGATGATCTTTCTAGGTCCCTTCCAACCCCTGACATACTGTGATACTGTGATACTACTATCTGATCACGGATTTTTACTCCTCATCAGTCAAAAAGAAGATCTCAGGGACTATCGCTGGATGCCATTTATCACTGCCTGAACAGAACCATCTTGTATCAGTTCTCAAGGGCACACAAAACTGTTCCTCAGCAAGTGGCTCTCCTAGATTCCCTAAGGGTCCTTACTGTCAACAGAAACTTAATTTTGGGGCCTGGAAATCATGATCAAGAGTTCTTCAGCTGCCTAGCTCACTGCTTGATTAATCTCCATGTGGGAAGGTGAGTATCTCAGACAGACCTTCATTACATAAGCAGGGATGTGAAGTATTCAAATGCCCTGTTCGCTCTCAGCAGTGACACTCACCTTGTGAATCAGTCAGCACATTCTGGATAGCAGTTATAGAACCTTGCAGCCAGTGAAATGCAAGCAAGGTTAAGCAATTCATTTTGAAACAAAATTAGGTTTGAAGAATCCAGGTTTTTGAACCTTTTGTTAGAGAAGCGTTTTAAAATACTGGCACAAGTGCTTATCTAACCATTTGGTTGTTATGCTTTCATAATCTGAAATGTTTTCAAGGTAGAAAGAAACTCTGGTGCTAAGTAATTAATAGTCAAAGGGATCTGGGCCCCTTAGTAAAAGGGAGGCATGGAGCTGCTGGAGTGAGTCCAATGGAGAACAACAAAGATGATGAGGAAAGGCTGAGGGAGATGGGCTTGGTTAGCCTGGAGAAGAGAAAGGTGAGCGGAGACCTTCTCAATGGATAGAAGTATCTGAAGGGAGAGTGTCAAGAGTATGGAGCCAGGCTCTTCTCAATAGTACCAAGCAATAGGACTTGAGGCAACAGGTACAAACTGGAACACAGGAAGTTCCACCTAAACATGAGGAATAATTTCTTTCCTGTAAAACAACTAAGCACTGGAACAGGTTACACAGAGAGGTTGTGGATTATGCTTCCCTGGAGACATGCAAAACCATGTGGACACAATCTTGAGTAATGCTCTCTAGGAGACCCTGCTAGAGCAGGGAGTTTGGACTAGGTGAGCTCTGGTGGTGCCTTCCAACCTTAGCCATTCTGGGATTCTGTAGAATTGCTCTATTAACCATTCTGTGATTTCATACAAATTTTGTATCTTCCTACTTGGATGTCCACCAAATCAATCCAGTCAGGTGTTAGATCTCACGCCCATGCCAAATGCTGCTACAGACAACCACTTTTCTGCATTGCTGCAAATGCCTGCCTGTCATTTTCAGGTTTTCTTTCCAAAAAGATGTACAACTTGTGTTTCAATCAAAGACACTTGGGAAGCAGCAGCAGTGGAAGCTCTAATGTTCTCCGTTTGTGGCCTTGTCTGGTTTGTATTTCTTCAAACATTGTTCTCTTCCTCTAGTGACATCAGTGTCCATGGCTTGTCATCTTTCATAAACCTTCAGTTCAGCTTGTTCCTGCAGATTGTCAGAGCTCCATGGGACAGCAGGGAAGATCTAGTGCTGTAGCAGCACATATTAATCTTTGTGATAATGTCACAGGGGATCAAATACTTTAGCTTGGGGTTTTGTTTCTGCTTGTTGTTAATTTCTTGTGTATTTGTAGCAACATTGATGGGTTCGGATTGGAAGCAGAAGCCAGAATGACAACTTGGCACATTATGATCCCCTCTGATATAGAACCAGATGGAGTCTACAATCAAGATGTCAGCGAAGGTAATCTGAGAGAGACAAAGCCACAGATGTCTGCTAATGCCATTTCTGTGTTGTCATCACTGATCTTTTACTCTTAGGGGTGGGAGTATGGTTGTATGTGCATAACGTATATAAAAAACAGATTAAAAAACCTCTTATAAATACCAAGATAGACGTATCCAAGAAAAATTACTGGTTTTTTAAAATAGCAAGAGCTCTTCATTATTTTCTGGACATGCACCAGAATTAGAAATACTGATTTATATGTACTGAGTTGAACGCAACAGAAATGGGTCATTTTAAGTGTGCACCATGATTTTGCATCAGCTGAATCTTACATGACTCTAGTTAAGAAATAATTGGTCACAAGTCATACAAAAGGGGAAGGGAATAGAGTAGGATTGCAGAAATTATTCCTTTCACTACTGTAGCATGATATGAGGATTCCTCCTGAACAGAATTCTACCACACAATTTAACAAAGCAAGAAAGGAGTTTTAATTGCTATAAAAACACTAAGCAGCCCTAGCAAGCACACACAGAGTTAAAGAGCATATCATACCAAAGCCAGGGTGACCATTGCAAAGCTGAGCATAAGGAGCAGCATCTCAGCAGGGAGTTGATAGGCTCAGAGCATCGTGCGGCATCCCCCAGAAAAGACCATGCTGCTGAGTCTCCCAATCCCTGCCAGAAGCAAGCTCCCTTTTATAGGCAAGCTGTGGGAAAGGACTGGACTTACCCCTGCGCAGGCTGCCACGTGCACCGAGTGTTTCCAGCCAGCTATGTGTCACAATCAGCAGTCAGCAGCTGCCTGCCCTTGCAAGTCAGTCTTGTTTTTCCAGTCTTAGCTAAGAGATATGAGCCAAGGTCCAGATTTGTTGTTGTTTTGACAAGATATACATATCTTGCTCCCTTTGTTATGCTTACGCAAGGTCATCTTCTCACACCATAGTGAAAAAAGGATCATTTTGTATTTATCCCTTACACAACTACTGTAAAAATAACAATTTTATAAGCACCATAGAGACCTTGTTGGTTTTGATGTTGTGTTTCTGCAGGTCGCCAGCTTCTTTTAAAAGCCATAAACAGAGTGTGGACAGAGCTGGTCCACAGTAAAAAACAGGTTTTAGAAGAAGCTTTCAAAGTGACGCTACCTGTCAACGATCATGGCCAAGTGGATATAACTGCTGCAAGACCTTTTATTGAGGAAGCAAGTTTAAAGTGTTGGCAAAATCATTTGGGTAAGAGTAACTGAGTCTCTGTCCTGAATGGTAGATTTCCCTGAAGCGAACCATGAGCACCAGGAATTTTAATGTGGGGTTAGCACTTTGTAGGACTTTTTAGGATGTCAGGTAGTGATAGGATAGGGGAAATGGATCCAAACTAGAGAAGGGTAGATTTACATTAGACGTTAGGAAGTTCTTCCCCGTGAGGGTGGTGAGACACTGGACCAGGTTGGCCAGAGAGGTGGTGGAAGCCCATCCCTGGAAGTTTTGAAGGCCAGGCTGGCTGGGGCTCTGAGCAAGCTGATGTAAGTGGGAGGTGTCCCTGCCCATGGCAGGGGAGTTGGAACTAGATGATCTTTGAGGTCCCTTTCAACCCTGACAATTCTGTGATTCTAAACTGTCAAAATTTTACATCTCTCCTTCAGAAATCATGCTGTGTATAGGATATATCTACACTCCACTGCACATGGGGCCTATATTCAATACTGTCACAATAAGGTCCTGTGCAGTCACTGTGCACCACATGGCACATTGTGGATTACCATGATGGAGTCACTTAGCTCCTTCCAATGAACACCTGGTTTGGAGTGACCTGTACCATTTTCAGGACTGAATGTGCCAAGCAGGGAGGGAGCATGTCTTGAGCATGTCTGGGTGTAGCCTGCAAACTCTGTCTGGTGATACAATCGGAAGTGTGGGACTTAGCAGTCCTTCTCCCCAGCAGTGATACTATGGTTTCTCTTTCTTGACTGGGAAATAAGAGGCAGCACTGCAGAGGACACCAAGTTGGGTGAAAGTGGTGACCTGCTCGAGAGTAGGGAGTGTCTGCAGAGGGATCTCAACAGGCTGGATCAATGGGCTGAGACCAGTGGGATGAGGTTCAGCAAGGCCAAGTGCCAGGTCCTGCACTTGGGTCACAACAACCCCATGAACACTCCAGGCTTGGGGCAGAGTGGCTGAAAAGCTGCCTGGTGGAAAAGGACCTGGGAGTGTTGGTCGACAGCAGCTGAACATGAGCCAGCAGTGTGCCCAGGCGGCCAAGAAGGTAAAGAACAGCCTGGCTTGAATCAACACTAGTGTGAACAGCAGGACTAGGGCAGTGATTGTCCCCCTGTACTGGATACTGGTAAGGTTGAATATTGAATCCTGGGTTCAGTTTTGGGCCCCTCACTACAAGAAGGACATTGAGGTGCTGGAGTGAGTCAAATGAATGGCAGTGAAGCTGATGAAAGGTCTAGAGCAGAAGTCTTGTGAAGAGTGGCTGAGAGATTTAGCCTGGAGGAGAGAAGGCTCAGGGGAGATCTTGCTCTATCCAACTTCCTGAAAGGAGGTTGGAGTAAGGTGGCTATTGGTTGAGAGGAAATGGCCTCAAATTGCACCAGGGGAGGTTCAGGTTGGATATTAGAATCAATTTCTTCTCTGCGAGAGTGGTTAGACATTGGCCCAGGCTGCCCAGCGCAGTGGTGGAGTCACCATCCCTGGAGGGGTTCAAAAAGGGTATGGATGTGGCACTTGAGAACATGGTTTAGTGGCATGGGGGTGTTGGGTCAGTGGTTGGGCGTGGTGGTCTTAGAGGTCTTTTCCAACCTTTATGATTCTATGAAAAGGACCTGAAAATCTTAGTGGACATTTGCAGAAACATTTGAGTAGAGTGATGTATCTTCGGAGAAATGATTGCTATAAGAAAGTAGTAGTGATTTTAAAAGAAAAAAACATAAGGTTCAGAGGGTAGAGTGAATTAAAGAAACAGAAAGAAACGCGAGCATGTACTTTCTAAATCAAAGGTGACTGATCGCCAGTGTGATCTATCAGGAGAACATTAAACTGCTAACAGATGGGACTAAGCTTTTTTCACTTCAAGTTTTAAAGTAAGCACACCAGTTTTGTGGACTTGGCTCTCATCTGAGATGGCTGTATGTGCGCAAAAAGGTGCAGTAAGCCCCCTAGGTTCTTCATATCTGGAGTACTGTGTCCAGTTTGGGGCTCTCCAGTTCAAGAGAGACAAGGAACTACTGGAGACAGTCTGGTGGAGGCTACAAGATGCTGAGGGGACTGGAGCAACTCTGGGAGGAAGAAAGGCTGAGACCCCTGGGGCTGCTTAGCCTGGAGAAGAGCAGAGCCAGAGGGGATCTGCTCAATGTTGAGCAAGAGCTCAAGGGTAGGGGCAAGAGAATGGGGTCAGACTCTGCTCAGTGGTAGCCAGGGACAGGTCAAGGCTCAATGGACACAAACTGAAACCCAGGAAGATCCATCTGAACATTTGGAAAAACTTCTTTGCTGTGAGGGTGCCAGAGCCCTGGCCCAAGTTGCCCAGAGAGGTTGTGGAGTCTTGTTCTCTGGAGAGATTCCAGAACTTCCTGGATGTGATCCTGGGCAAGCTGCTCTGGGTGACCCTGCTAGAGCAGTGGGGGGTTAGCCTAGATGATCTCCAGAGGTCCCTTCACCCCCTACCGTGCTGGGATTCTGTGACATTAAATTTGGCAGGGGTAGAGGGTGGGGCTAGGTGATTATTTTGTTCATACATGCCTGGTTTTCATCTCTTCAAATGTAGGTGGAATTCCTAGCTCATGGACCCTGATTTTGATGATCTGTAAAAGGCGTAACAAATCCCTTCATAGTGCTTCAGTTCGAAATGCAAACAACTCCCAAATTTCATCTGGGAATCTTTCCTCATAAAAGCCATGAATGTTTCACATGAATGGGAGTGCTGTTGGGTACTCTTAAAACAAGCAAATAATAACCTAAAACCCTCAAACAAAAAAAACCTAAGCCCCCACACATCCAGCTCTTTGTATATGTATGTATGGCTAGCCTTTGCGAACGAAGATCCAGGGAGGGCTCCACCCACGCTCCTCATCAGCGCCTTTTCCAAGCACGCTGATAAAAAGAGGATAGCAGATAGCACCCTCGAGCCTGCACAATGGATTTTTTTTTTAGGTGAGACACAGCATGCGCAGAGCTGGACCCACCCTTTAGTCCTAAGGTTCATCTGCCAGGGCCTAGCAAGCTTGGACGCTGGCAGCGAGGTCCTTAGGATGAAGGTTTTATTAGAGTGTCCTTCTCTTAGCTGGAAGGCCTTACAGGGCCTACGAGCTCCATCTGCCCGGGTATGGAATCAGAGTTGTCCCTCTCCTAGGATGACTGCCAGAAGGCTAATGAGCACGTCCTGCCCATACAAGGATTATAGGAACATGGGTATCACTCCCCACACTTTCCCGTGGGCAATGAGTTTAATGCTCCCTCTGCTGTCGGCACAGTTATCACACCAGGGGCCACAGGAGACTACAAGTGATTTTCAGACTGTGCCTATCCAGCTCTTTAAAGCCACAGAAAAGGTTATTCTATTCTTAAAAACAACTATAATAGGAGGAGGGGAAAAAACCCAAACACTAAACAGTGCTCCCAATGCTTTCTCTTTGTTTTTTCAGCTCATGAGAAGAAATGCATCAGCAGAGGGGAGGCTTTGGTTCCAAGCACACAGTCCAAACTGTCACGAGTTAGCAGTGGGTTTGGCCTCTCTAAGCTGACTGGTTCCAGGAGGAACCGCAAGGAGAGTGGGCTTAACAAACACAACCTCTCCACACAGGTAATCTCTGTACATTAATAAACACACAGTCTGAAATCCCGCAATGCATGTTCAGAGTGTGCAGTAAATATCCCAGTGTAAGGAATCCTGCAGAGTATGATGTGATTTCTATTGGTTGATTTTCTTTCCCTGTTTTGAATATCCAAACTGAGCATCTTGCTTCTCTGTGTCCTAATCCTAGTAGGTGCATCTGCATATCTGCAACATTAAGCCAAGAGTTAAACTCTTTATTCTTGGTAAGACTGTCCAGCTGCTTCTGGCTACATATATGCTTTATTACTTTTCTAGTCTGGGTCTTCAATTCATTTTGCAATGCTACTCTGAAATGGAGGCTGTGAGATGATAGATGCTTTTCCTTTTTTCCACCCTGCACCCAAGCTTATATGGTTTAGGAAAATCTCTGAATAAGCACAAATGTCTCATGACTAAACAAATGCTACTTTGGACTGATTTCATTGCAATACAGAGAAGAATTCAGCAAAACACTCTGTGATGGTAGAACTGGACATTCATTTTATAAACCAGCTTGCTGAAAGAAAGGAAATGAATGTTTTTAACAAGTTGGACCAGAGTAGCACAATAGTGGTGTTATCAGTAGGACAGAACCTGATGGGGCATGACAAGGAGTTAGTATAAAGTATTTGAGGCATTGAAAGCAAAGGAAAGAGGAATTTGAACATTTTAGAAGACAAGTAAGTTTGCAGATGACACCGAGATAGGAGGGAGAGTCGATCTGCTTGAGTGTAGGGACAGACCTTGGATAGGCTAAATTGATGGGATGAGCTTCAACAAGGCCAAGTGTCAGGTCCTACACTTGGGTCACAATAACCCCATGCAACATTACAGGCTTGGGGCAGAGTGGCTGGATTGGTGCCTGGCTGAGAAAGACCTGGGGGTGTGGATTGATAGTCAACTGAGCATGAGCCAGCAGTGTGCCCAGGTGGCCAAGAAAGCTAACAGCGTCAAAACTAGTGTGAGCAGTAGGAGCAGAGAACTAATCATCCTCCTGTCTTCAGCATTGGTGAGGCCACACCTAGAGTACTTGGTTCAGTTTTGGGCCTCTCAGTACATAAAGGACACAGAGGCAAGAGAAAGGCAAGGAGGCTAGTGAGGTGTCTGGAGTACAAGTCTTCTGAGGAGCAGCTGAGGGAACTAGGGTTGTTTAGTCTGGAGAAGAGGAGGATGCTCTCCTTAGTGCCGTGGTTTAGTGATATGTTAGTGATAGGTATGGTTGTACTTGATGACCTTAGAGGTCTCTTCCAACTTTAATGATTCTGTGATTGAGTTCTTACTGCATTTAGAACTTGAAACACTGGGGATATGTTGGGTCAAGAAGGGCAGGTGTCTTCTTGCCACTAGGAAATGTGTAACTCTAGTTGGTTTAATCAGGGTTTGTGTCCTATGAAAAAAACAACTTTACCAGCTCTCCTGATCTGAAAGCTGCTTAATGACTTTGATTAAATAAAGGATTCTCAGTGTTCGCAGACCTTTTCCTGGTGAGCAGGAATACACATATAAAATGGAAAGGAAGAAACTCGCTAACTGAACTGACAGGGACCCTCATTGCTGTATCAACAGAGGGAGCAGTAAGTGACGACAGGTACATTGTGGGACAGAGTGAAGAGTGCTGCATGTCCTGAGGGTTTCCAACAAACTAGGCAGCATCCACAAAGTACTACTTAAAAAGAAAGAGAGAAAAGTAGGAGTATTTGTCAGTGCCAATCTTCAGCTGTTTGGGAATTTTCTGAACTTAGTCATGTACTTGGGAAAAAAATGCCTAACACAACAAAACCTTAAATACTCTTGCTTGCTGTAGTTTGAAATTCATTACCTAAGTAACTATTTTTTGATAAGAAACTGTCCTTTGTGAGTAAATTTGGCAAGGTGATGTATTCATAAGCTTTTCATTTAGACAAAACCTTCTTTGATAAACTGTAATTCTGACTGTCCATTTCCCTTTGCATTAGGAAATTTCCCAGTGGATGTTTACTCACATTGCAGTCGTCCGGGACCTGGTTGATATGCAGTATAAGGAATATCAGGAGGTATGGTATCTGTGCCTTCCAGAATGAAGTTGTTGCATGCTGGATTTTCTTCCAAACATCCCCAGAGACATTTGGCTCCAACTGGTTGCTGATCTGCATGTAATAAATCTTAAGAAATCAGCTTGCAAGAAGAACAAGTTATTGAAAACAATTAGTTGAAAAAAATCCACCGCCAAACTTTACTTCAATTCACATCTTTTTCCAGGATAAATACAGGCAGTGAGAACCTCCAAAGCAATTTTAATTTTCACTCTTTTCAAAGTCAGTGGTTTAGTTCTACATTTTTTTCTGTATTTGCCATTTAGAAATATATTCAATTAATAATACAAACCAAAAGAAGAGCTTTTACTTTCCTATTTTCCTGTTTTTTCCCTGAGATTACAATACGAACTCTACTTTTATGGTAATTTACACTACAAAATGCTACTGGAATTATGAACTATTACATGTTTTTCTGTAGTGTAGTGAGCTGGGATTGTTCAGCCTGGAGAAGAGAAGGCTTTGGGAGGACCTATTAGTGACCTTCCAGTACCTAAAGGGAACTTCCAAGAAGGCTGCAGAGGGCCTGTTTGCAAAGGCCTGCAGTGAAAGGGCAAGGGGCAATGGTTTTAAATTGGAGAAGAGTAGATTTAGACAGGATATTAGAAAAAAGTTCCTCACCACAAGGGGGGGGGTACACTGGACCAGGTTGCCCAGGGAGATGGTTGAGGCCCCATTCCTGGAGGCATTCAAGGTTAGCCTTGCCAGGGCTCTGGGCAAGCTGATCTAGTTGGGGATGTCCCTGCCCACTGCAGGGGGGTTGGACTAGATGAGCTCCAGAGGTCCCTTCCAACCCAAACCATTCAATGATTCTATGATTCTACGAAATATCTCTGCTTACAACAGAGACAGGCTAAAAAGCCTCACTCCAGATGCATACACAATATGGGATGAGCTTCAACAAGGCCAAGTGCCAGGCCCTACACTTGGATTACAATAACCCCATGCAGGTTTGGGGCAGAGTGGTTGGACTGCTGCCTGGCTGAGAAAGACCGGGGGTGCAGATTGATAGTCATAGATTCATAGAATGGCCAGGTTGGAAGGGACCTTAAAGATGATCTAGTTCCAACCACCCTGCCATGGGCAGGGATGCCAGTCACTAGACCAGGTTGCCCAGGACCACATCCAGCCTGGCCTTGAACACTGCCAGGGATGGGGNTGCAGGACCTTACATTTTGACTTATTAAACTCCATCTTATTCTCTTGGGCCCACTCTTCAAGTTTATCCAGGTCCCTCTGGCTGGCATCCTGCCCTTCTGGCATATAAACCACACCACTCAGCTTCAAGTCATCCTCAAACTTGCTGAGAGTGCATTTGATACCAATGTCCAGGTCATTAATGAAGCTGTTGATCACCAGTCCCAAGACAGAGCCCTGAGGGACACCACTCATCACTGCTCTCCACCTAGACAAAGAGCCATTGACCACAACTCTCTGGATGCATCCTTGCAGCCAATTTCTTATCCACCGAATGGTCCACCCATTAAATCCATATCTCTCCAGTTTGGAGATAAGGATGTCATGAGGAACCGTATCAAAGGCCTTACAAAAGTCCAAGTAGACATCAGTCGGTCTCCCCTCATCAACTGCCGCCATTACTCCATCATAGAAGGCCACCAGATTGGTCAGGCATGATTTGCCCTTAGTGAATTCATGTTGACTGCTTAGTATCACCTCTTTATCTTTCATGTGGCTTAACATCACTTCCAATACTATTTGCTCCATGATCTTCCCAGGCACAGAGGTGAGGCTCACTGGCCTGTAGTTCCCTGGGTCATCTTTTCTACCCTTTTTAAAAATAGACATGATGTTACCCTTTCTCCAGTCCCCTGGGACTTCACCTGACCTCCACGACTTGCCAAATATGATGGAGAGTGGTCCTGCAACAACATCAGCCAATTGCCTCAGGACCCTAGGATGTATGTTATCAGGGCCCATAGACTTATTCTGATTAAGTTTCAGTAGGTAGTGCCGAACGTGTTCTTCACATACAGTGGGAGGCCCCTCACTCCCCCAACACTTATCTAGGGCTACCAAGTCCTGGTCGTTGCAGGAAGTTTGGCTACCAGTAAAGACTGAGACAAAGAACTTATTGAGCAGCTCAGCCTTATCCATATCCCTCATGACTAAAT
>VWZO01005034.1:51520-69742 GCA_013396975.1 Bucco capensis
CCTTCCTAACCTATCCCTTCTGAAGAGTCTATAGCCCTTCATTGCTGTTTTCCAATCATGAGATTCATCCCACCATGTTTCAATGATAGCAATCAGATCAAAGTTATCCAATTGCACCAGGGCCTCCAGCTCATCCTGCTTATTACCCTTGCTGCGTGCATTTGTATAAAGGCACTTAAACTGAGCATGAGCCAGCAGTGTGCCCAGGTGGCCAAGAAAGCTAACAGCATCAAAACTAGTGTGAGCAGTAGGAGCAGAGAAGTAATCATCCTCCTGTCTTCAGCATTGGTGAGGCCACACCTAGAGTACTTGGTTCAGTTTTGGGCCTCTCAGTACACAAAGGACACAGAGGCATTAGAGTGTGTCCAGAGAAAGGCAAGGAGGCTAGTGAGGTGTCTGGGGTACAAGTCTTCTGAGGAGCAGCTGAGGGAACTAGGGTTGTTTAGTCTGGAGAAGAGAAGGCTCAGGGGAGACCTTATCTCTCTCTCCAAGTCCCTGAAAGGAGGTTGGAATGAGATGGGGGTAGGTCTCTTCTCCAGGGTTACCAGTGAGAGGACAAGAGGAAATGGCTTCAGGTTGCATCAGGGGAGGTTTAGATTAAATATAAGGAGAAATTTCTTTCCTGAAAGGGTTGTTAAGTCTTGGCTCAGGCTGTCCAGGGAGGTGGTGGGGTCACCATCCCTGGATATGTTGAAGAAATCCTTAGATGCTCTCCTTAGTGCCATGGTTTAGTGGTATGGTAGTGATACGTATGGTTGGACTTGATGATCTTAGAGGTCTCTTCCAACTTTAATGATTCTGTGATTCTGTCTCTGTGTTCAGCGCCAACAGAATGCATTGAAGTACGTCACAGAAGAGTGGTCTCAGATCGAGTATGAGTTACTGCGAGAGCGAGGCTTGTGGGGTCCTCCCATTGGTTCCCATCTTGACAAGTGGATGTTGGAGATGACTGAGGGTCCCTGCAGAATGAGGAAGAAGATGGTGCGCAATGACATGTTTTACATTCAGTATCCCTACATGCCTGAAGCTGAGCAAGAAGCAAACTTTCTGGTAAGTGTTCAGGATTTGGGGATGAATCATTTTATGTTCTGTTTTAAAATTTATATTTTTTTCTAAGTTCTCCTTTAAAACCAGATTTTTCTCTGTTGGTATTACCTGGTATTCTGTCTGTATGTCCTAAACTGTTGGTACATCCCAGTTGTCCATCATAATATATTTTGGGAAGGGATTGAATCACTCATCTCAAAACTAAGTGAACTTGCAGACTAGCAATTCCAACAGAAGATGAGATGTGCATGCATCAGCTGAGCAATCATGCTGGTGAGGAGCAGAGGCATCTTCACAATGCTTTAGAGGCTGAGAAGTATCACAACTATGGAGGTTTCACTCAGAGTTCTCAGCCTTTTGCTAGACAACAAAAAGTGATCTGAATAAAGTAAGACTCCTGGCCTTGGTTTGGGTGCGTTAGTGAAATGTTCTCTCATCTGCTGGTGAATATGCACATGGCCTTGGAAAGCTTGGCAGTTAGGTTCTTTTAATTTTGGAACCCAATTTTTAAGAGCTGGAGCGGTCTTTCTTGTGTGGATTTAGGCATGTGTGCACGCAGGCAGAGATTTTTTTCCTCACATTAAAAGTACTTAAAACAAGCAATTAAAAAATAGCATTCAAGCAGTTTTATAGGGTTAGGTCCCTATATGCAGTCTGTCATAGTGGCTAGGCTTCGCGAACAAAGATCCAGCTAATGCAGTCTGTAGTGACAGTCTAATTCACACCAAGTGGAGAACATGCCATCATACATTCTTCTCATAAGTGTTCTTTCTCTGATGCCCTGTTTTCAGTCTGACTTCTCAAGTAGACTTCCTGAAACACCTGATGATACCGTACCTCAAAAGGTAAAGAAATAAATACACTGACTGAAAGAACGTAAAATAAACACAACTTGTTTCCCTCCTGCATGTTAGGCAGTCATAACAAGGCTTCTACGTTTGGCTTTCCACTTGCTCTTTCAGTAAATATTTCCAGGCTTGAAGATTTTCTTTTAGTAATCGCATTAGAAGGTGCTACTGTGCTCTCCTCAACCTTCACCTAATAAACCTTTCTGTAGATCCTACCTACTTTGCTGCACACTAACAGGCTATCACTGTTCTCACTGTGTTAAGTGCTGTGGCTTTGGGATCTGGACTAATGGTCAGTGGAACATGTTTAGTAATGGGCAACACAATCACTTGGAAGCTCTTAATGGAAAAGTGCTTTTTCTAAGAGACCACCTGGTGAGCAGTCTTATTCCTATTTGGCCATAATGGGCTATAACTTTCATTAGAGCTCAATTAATGTTGTTTGTTTAAAAAATACGTATCCTGCCTTGAAAATGACATACTTGTCTGGAGGTGGCTGCTCTGCAAGTACTTCAGTAGTATGCTGCCTCCCTGTTAATTGTGTTCACACTTTTGCCCATCACTAAGTACAATGTGTACTGTGTGTTCACTCATTTTGAATTACATTCAACAATAACAAATACCTATAAATGAAATTACCTCATGCAGAATATCTAATAGAAGTTGTTACTGTTTTTCCTTTCTTCTACTTAAGTTTTCTCTTTTCAGACTGTACAGAAGTTGTTTCCACAGAAGTTTTAAGCATAGTTTAAGTGATGTTTATTGAGGGAAGAATTAGTTGAACATAAGTGAGCAAATTAGATCACACTGCCTTAGGTTTTTGATTTTGGGAACAGCCAATTTGACCTGAAATACTAAGTCTCCATATTGCTGATCTTAATCTCTTCATCATCCCAAGTATCTGCTTCTATTAAAACTGGACTGAAATAGCAGTGATATTGTGCAGTTCTACACAGTGTAAAGCATTGAACTGGATTTATAATAGTAATATTGTATAATTATCCAAACCAAATTTTCAAATCCATGGGAAATAATGCAACAAAACAAAAAAAAATATTTATAATGGAGAACTGGGCACATTCACAAAGCTCTCTAGAGTTTGAGGCTGGAGTTAAACAGAATTTGGAGAGGAAAATTTTCCATGGCAGTATAAAATCAGTGAGTTTTCATACATCCATGTGTTTTTAATTTTGGAAGGGCTCCTGGCTCTTTGACGTCTCTTTTATCCTCACATGTATCTCCTGTGATCATTCTGACATCTTTATTGTCCTCATCTCGTTCTTTGGTTTCGAATGTTACCTCCATAATCAAGTGAGAAGCATAAGAATTAGTCTGTGGTAGGGGACAAGATGGACAAAGGAGAAAAAAAAAACAGCCAAAAAAAAACAACCTTCAACAAAAGCAACATCAGGACTATAATGAAACATGTTATAGTCTGTTGTCATCACCAGAAGAACTGAAGGATTGCTTTGGTTAGAAGGATACTCTTGTACCAGTCTCCTGCCCACAAACTGTCAGAATCTATACTAAAAATGAACCAACTGGGTTAATGAAGAATTTCTGAGCCTTAAAGCCAGCCCCTGGGTGCTTTTAGTTCACATCAACTTCAACCTGTCTGTATCTTCCCCTGAGGCAGTTTTTTATTCAAACCATTGCCTAGCAAATCGGTCAGCTTGCTAACAAATAAGCTATGTATGTTGTAGGGAGTTAGGAAAGATGATAAAATGGCCACCTGATCTGTAAGCCCTAGGCACAAGCATCCTAGCCTTTTGGGATAGTTCATAACATACTGGCCACACTTCTTTCCCGTCATGTAGGTTTATCTGTAAGCATTTCTGCAACCCTGTGAAGGGTTAGGGCTAGGCCAACCACCAACCCAGTGACAGATATTCTCTAGTATCCCCTTTTCCCCCACTCCAGGGAGGAAAAGGGGAAATTAACACAGAGAAAGAGAGAGAGAGAGAGGCACTTGTGAATTGGAAATGAAACTTAAACTACTTGAATGAAAATAATAACAAGAAAAAACCACAAAACCAATACCAGAACCAAACCCCCTTTGATGGTAACTACATCACCACGGATGCTGTAGCAGGAGAACTTCAGCAGCAGACAGGACTCAGGCTCAGGAGGCTGGATTCTTGAATTGGAACTGAGGAACTCTTGAACTTGAGATGGAACGCAGGACAGGGAGAGTCTGTTCCTACAGAACAGAGCTGGACTGCTGATCTTCACAGGGCTCAGGTGCTTGACCTGGAAGGCTAGAACCCAGACCTCTCTCTACATGTATTAGTTGTTAATTAGGTGCCAGTTAGCTTAAAGAAGCAGCTCTTTTGCTTGGGTCTTAGGCTTCATGCAAGAGACTCCAAGCCCCAAGTTCAATATCACAGCCTCAAGGACTGAATATGACCTATATGGCATGGACCTTATTTGACCTTATTTTGGGTCAAACTAGGACAAAACTTACTGTTACTTGAGTGGCTAAACAGCTTCCTTGCAAATCAGCTGACAGATTAGATCTCCTGAAGAGTCTGTTTCTCTATGTGTTTGAGCGCGCAAAGAACGCTGGATTGGCATGCACTCTGCTGCACACAATATTTGTGAAACACGTTCACTGCAGTCAAGAAGGAGTTGGCTGACCAAGCACTTTCTTCAATTCTTTCTAAGAAACCTGCTCGTTACCGCAGAGCGATAAGCTATGACAGCAAGGAGTACTACATGCGCCTGGCCTCTGGAAACCCTGCAGTCTTTCAGGATGCTATCGAAGAGAACACAGTGGGGGAAACAACACAGCAGGAGCCAGAGCACGGGGAGGATACTATTGCAAAAGTCAAAGGTTAGATCATTTGTTCTGTCTTGAAAACTGGTGTGAGCTGTAGGAGCAGAGAAGTAATCATCCTCCTGTCTTCAGCACTGATGAGGCCACACCTAGAGTACTGGGTTCAGTTTTGGGCCCCTCAGGACAAGAAGGACACAGAGGCATTGGAGTGTGTCCAGAGAAGGGCAACGAGGCTAGGGAGGGCTCTGGAGCGCAAGTCTTCCAAGGGGCAGCTGAGGGAACTGGGGTTGGTTAGTCTGCAGAAGAGGAGACTCAGGGGAGACTTTATCTCTCTCTCCAACTCCCTAAAAGGAGATTGGAGTGGGATGGGTGTAGGTCTCTTCTCCAGGGTTACCAGTGAGAGGGCAAAAGGAAATGGCCTCAAGTTTCAGGAGGGGAGGTTTAGATTAGATCTAAGGACAAATTTCTTTCCTGAAAGGGTTGTTACTCTTGGACTAGGCTGCCCAGGGAGGTGGTAGAGTCACCATCCCTGGAGGGGTTTAAGAAACATTTAGATGCTCTCCTTAGTGCCATGGTTTAGTGGTATGGTAGTGATAGGTATGGTTGGACTTGATGATCTTAGAG
Organism: Bucco capensis; assembly: GCA_013396975.1. Taxonomy (NCBI): domain Eukaryota; kingdom Metazoa; phylum Chordata; class Aves; order Piciformes; family Bucconidae; genus Bucco; species Bucco capensis. The sequence goes on from VWZO01005034.1 coordinate 56,816, forward strand.
GTAGGTCTCTTCCAACCTTAATGATTCTGTGATTCTGTGAACTGTTTTCTTTACATTTTTCTGCCTTTATGTATGTTTGTATTAAGATAGGCATAAGGATCCTATAGGACTCTTTTTTCTTTCTCTCTCAGCATTAGATTGGTAATTGCAAAGTTCAGTAGGTTTTGCAAGATGATTTGTTATTATTGTCTTATGTTTATTTATCTCTCTGTTCTTTCCCAGGCCTGGTAAAGCCTCCCCTGAAACGATCTCGCTCTGCTCCTGATGGAGGAGATGATGAGAACCAGGACCAATGGCAGGATCAGATTGAGGGAAGTTCAATTGATGAAGAGGAGAAGACTGACAATACAACTCTACTTCGCCTCCTCGAAGAAGGAGAGAAGGTATTGTCTCCTTCAAACATACGGAGCATTTAGTGTGTTGGACTTTCTGCATGACATGTCATGAGCATAAAAATGTGTCCTGAATACCTTCACTGTTCTACAGCTGAATGTGCTCAATATTTGTCAGGTTCTTCCTTGAAACCAAATCTGTGCTTTAGTTCAAAGAGATCCTGAGCTGAAAACCCCGTACTGGGAATATTCTATTTCTTTCTTTTTGCCTGCTAGGGGAAGAAGAACCTCTCTTGAAATGAAACCCATGAACTAGCCCAACTTCATGAGTCCAGACAGAAAATACACATAGAAAATATAAACACTGTACTTGACAGACTGTCTATAATTAATTTTTCCCTTCATTAGAATGATAAACTTTGCTAACTAGTGTTTTATCCCCAAGAGAAGTGATGCACAACTCTGTTGCATGGTTGGTAGTTCAGACTGACTGACTGAAGTGTACCAGTAAACATATTTGCAGTCACGTGAGCTACAGGTTCTAAAATTTGCTCAAGAAGCATGGTGTAAGTGGATAACCTCAACTGGTTAGTGCATATATCATACAGAGGAGGCTTTATAGAACTCCGTTCCCAATTCCTAATCACAGCCATTAGGTATATCTCTGATTAAGGGGGAAAATAGCAGAATTTTTTCTGTATCTACAAGTGATAAAGCAGTGTCTGGGACTTGTTCTAACAGAACAATGGCCTGAGATTGTTAGCCTGCTTTTACTGAGGGTCTGTTTTTCCTTCTAGATCCAGCATATGTACCGCTGCGCTCGGGTTCAGGGCCTTGACACCAGTGAAGGGCTGCTCCTCTTCGGGAAAGAGCACTTCTATGTCATTGATGGCTTCACAATGACAGCCACCAGAGAGATACGGGATATTGAGACACTGCCTCCAAAGTGAGTAGATGACTAGAGCCTTTCCTCAGTCTTTAATAGCTGAACAAGAAGTATTTAATGAGATTTTTGGGAATTCCACTCCAAAATAACATCAGATTCAGAAAGGACTTGCGAGCAGTTTCCTCTGTGTTCACAAATTTCCCAGTGTAGTGCATTATATGGAGAAAAACATAGAATCATAGAATTGTCAGGGTTGGAAGGAACCTTAAAGTTCATCTAGTTCCAACACCCCTGCCATGGGCAGGGACACCTCCCACTACATCAGCTAACTCAGAGCCCCAACCAGCCTGGCCTGCAAAACTGCCAGGGATGGGGCTGCCACCACCTCTCTGGGCAACCTGTTCCAGTGTCTCACCACCCTTATAGTGAAGAACTTTTTCCTAACCTCTAATCTAAACCTATCCCCCTATATTTCTATAACTGTTCTCTCATAAGAATTAAGAGAATAATTCTTTACATTTGTCTTCCTTTGAATCACTTCTCTCTTGTATGTTGTGCTCATTTCCAGGATGCATGAGCCAATCATACCTAGGGGAGCAAGGCAAGGTCCAAGCCAACTCAAAAGAACATGCAGCATTTTTGCATATGAAGATATCAAGGAAGTACATAAAAGGAGATACCTTTTGCAGGTAATTTAGACACTGTCTTTGGATTGAGGAGCCAGCTTTGGAATCTGTGCTTAGGTTGGGCATTCTTATTTGAACATTTGACTTACCATGGCATATTTTATTTGGTCTATCAGTGAATTTCAGTGTTCTGAAAATAAAACATCTGGCCACACTAAGCAAAGTCTACTTCACCATAATTTGATGTCAGATGTGGTAAAGCATGACTAAACTGGTCTGGACCCGACCTTCAGAAGTGACCAGCAAATGTATCAGTGTTGACATGGGTTTGTCCTCTTTGTTTTCAGCCAATTGCAATTGAAGTTTTCTCAGGAGATGGACGGAACTATCTTCTAGCTTTCCAAAAAGGGATCAGAAACAAAGTTTACCAAAGGTATTGTTAGAAAGTTAGAACTTTTAATCTGAATATTTGCAAATGTCTGTGTTGAGCCAGCCTAGAGTGACCTAACAATCAGAAGCTAATCACAAGAGTGATTGGTGTTAGGCAGTGAATAACCTGGTAACAACGCTGCATGAAAGAACCACTATGAAGTGCCTAGTGCCTGCATGTGAAACTGGCAGGGTGTGTTCAGGGGGAAAAGGGTCACTCCATTTTGTTGAAGATGTTAAGTAGCTGCTCAAAATAAAGTCTGTAACTGTACTAAATGCACTCTGCTTCTAAGGAGAAGACACACTGAGGACAGAAACACTAATCTTAATCTCCTTTGAACTGCTAATGCAGGTTTTTGGCTGTGGTGCCATCTCTAACTGACAGTTCAGAGTCAGTGTCTGGGCAGAGACCAAACACCAGTGTAGAGCAAGGGTAAGTGATTTTGTTCCTCACAAGCTCTGTAGCTCATGAGATGTTTACATTATGGTCAGTATTCACTGGACAGCGTTGCAACCTCAAAGTAAATGACTACCGCTGTTGCGCTCCAATGATTTGAATTGTACTAATATCATGGGCAGCATTGGTATATCTTATTACTGATTAATGTATGCTCTCAGGATTAACCTTACTGGCATACAGAACCACAGAATCATTAAGATTGGAGGAGACCTCTAAGATCATCAAGTCCATTCTGAAAGGAAATGCAGTGCTAAAGCCATTAGATTTGTCCAAGTTGTTAAAGTTATTGGCAGCTTGTTAGATACTTCCGTATTTGCACTGAGCTGCATAATTAATATGCGTAATTTTCATAATATGTGTTTAGAAATAAAAAAAGGCACTGCTAAAGCAAAAAGGAACAAAGCCCTGGTTTTCTAATTGTTACCATTTGTAAGCATTAATCTTAAAATTTTGGATTGTCTTGTGAAGATGTAACCCAAATCTTAGTGCTAAGTCAGAACATGCACTTCCTTCTTCCCATTAGGTCTGGCTTGCTTAGCACTTTAGTGGGAGAAAAATCTGTTACTCAAAGATGGGAAGTAAGTATGAACATTTTGGGAGTTTTCTGTATTAAGTTCCACATTTTGTAGCAATACCTAATTAATCAGTGCACATAAGTTACATTCTCTTGTTGAACTGCTTCAGTATACTGCTACAGAATCTGTGTCTCAGCATTTTAGTTTGTAGTATTTTATATATTGCAGTTGAATGGGAAATGGTTCTAGTTCTGAAAATGCAAGGGGAGGGACTGTAGTAAAGGTAGAGTGAGCATTGTAATGTTGGAATAAGTTTTGTATGTTTGAGGAGAGCTGAACACTTAGACATCTGACAGCAAAGCGATGGGATTCTGGTAAAGTGAATACTTGACAGTGTTGTTATCTCTCTTCTTTAAGAGAGGGGAAATCAGTAACTTCCAGTACCTGATGCACTTAAACACGCTGGCGGGCAGGTCCTACAACGATCTCATGCAGTACCCTGTCTTCCCCTGGATCCTCGCTGACTACGATTCAGAGGTAAAGAAAATATCTTGTCAGCCTTGCCACTAACCTTCTTTTCTGTTGCAGGTTTTGCAAATATTACAGCTGGCTCATACTGCTTAAGTAAAACTGAGGCTTACCTTTATCACCAGTTGTTTGAGTTCATCAATTTTGTAATGTTCCTCCTACTTATCAGTGGGTAAGATATTAGAGATTCTTGGCTGTCCCATGCAGGCAGGTCCTTGCCTGTGCTGGTTGTACAGATGTTACTGGACTGTGCCCAGGTGAGGGCTAGCATACATAGCTTCTCCTAAGGCTATGTTGCAGCAGTTCCTGTAAATCTTTGCATTAGCTTTCTACTGAATATCCTGAAGGACATTATGCCCACTGAGACAGTATGCTTGTCCAGAAGAATCTGATAAGGGCTACTATGATATCTGGCCCCACAATGAAGAATTTGCCCTTGAAAAACATGAATCGCAGAATCACTAAAGTTGGAAGAGACCTCTAAGATCATCAAGTCCAACCATATCTATCACTACCATGCCACTAAACCATGACACTAAGTAGAACATCACAATATATTTCTTAAACCCCTCCAGGGATGGTGACTCCACCACCTCCCTGGGCAGCCTAGGCCAAGACTTAACAATCCTTTCAGGAAAGAAATTTCTCTTTATATCAAATCTAAACCTCCCCTGATGCAACTTGAAGGCATTTCCTCTCATCCTTTCACTGTTAACCCTGGAGAAAAGAACTGCCCTCATCTCTCTCTGGAGAGAGAGATAAGGTCTCCCCTCAGCCTCCTCTTCTCCAGACTAAACAACCCCAGTTCTCTCAGCTGCTCCTCAGTAGACTTGTGCTCCAGAGCCCTCCCTAGCCTCCTTGCCCTTCTCTGGACACACTCTAATGCCTCTGTGTCCTTTGTGTACTGAGAGGTCCAAAACTGAACCCAGGACTCTAGGTGTGGCCTCACCAGTGCTGAGTACAGGGGGAAACATCCTATTAATGAAACACCCTATGAATGCTTTTGTGGGCAGCCATTGGTACCAGGCACACCATAACATCAAACATTGTAAAGGTATACATCGAGCATTAAAGAACAGAATTAGGTGAATTGGGGAACAGGATGATGGGAGCAGGGCAAAAAGTATCTGGAGCCCAAATGTGCCTAGGATTAGACTGAAGGAGTGTTTAAGCACATCCAACATTGCACCTGCCATGTGTGTAGAAAACAAATTGAGAAGTATGTGCTCCATTAATTAAAGTATGTGCTCTGTTAATACAGTAATCAGCAGTGTTGGAACATTTGGGTTTGGATTTTAGTTTGTTTTTTATCAAATTGGTGTTTGTTTGGTTCATTTTTTTTAAGGAATTGGATCTTACCAATCCTAAGACATTCAGAAATCTGGCCAAGCCCATGGGAGCTCAGACAGAAGACAGGTTAGCCCAATACAAGAAACGATTCAAAGACTGGGAAGATCCCAATGGTGAGTAACATCCTGCAGGAATTGCAGAGGGACATGTGTTTGTCACTTTATGGGAGTCATGGATTTTTATCCATCAAGAGGTCTGGATGTGGATGTCCAGAACTCTACTTTGTAGATTTTGGTGCCTCTCCAACAAATACTAAATGACAAATACAACATTAGAGCAAAAAGGCATTGTTTTCCTTGTTGTTTTTTGTTTTAAATCTAAATGGTAGCTTTTGTTTAGATGTAAAAATAAAGACAAAGCAATTGCACATTCAGAACAGTTTAGCATTGTCTAAAGGCTAAAATGAGTTTTCAAAAGGAATGGGAACACTTCTGCATTGCACTGATATAGCTTTTTCATTTCTTTGCGTGTGTTTTTGCTAAGCAAACAGCATTTTCTTAGCTAAAAAGGAACAGGTCAGAATGAGATGCAATTAAGTTATGTATTCTTGATTTTAGAGCTTCCTTATATACTGAAAATAAAACTGTTGTGATTGGCAAGGCAGCTATTCTATGATACATTTCTTGTGCGCTTTTGTTGAAGCCACAAGCCTGTTTTAACTCCTGCAGTGCCGGTCTGTATTAGCAGGTGGCAAAGATGTTTGTTTCTGGAAAGGAATCCATAGGAAATGAAGAGACTAAAAGCTGCTCACAATTTTTAGCCACCAATTCTGAGACATTTCTGCAGAAGCCTTTAATTCCACAGTAATCAATAAGACTAAAAGTAAGAAAAAACCGAAACAAAGAAACCCCAAACCTCAAAACCAAAAGACTAAACAAACAAAACCTCACCTGTTTCTTTAGCACATATCACTAGAGCTGTACTGCAGAAGTTCAAAAAGAAGGCAAAAAGATAAAAAAGAAGATAAAATATCCAAAATGACAAATTACTAACCTAATAATTCAGTGTTGCTTTGACTAATAATTTAGTACTGCTCTGCAGAAGCCCGTTGAGATAGGGCTACTAGCCTAAGTAGTAGTAAGCAGCCCAAGCTCAAGAATGAAAATGACAGATTCCAATGTTAAATGGGTCCAAGGGTCACAGTCATTAAAACGCAGAGATAATTGATTTTTTTTTTTCAGTTAGTACTGATTTTGTCACTTCTTTATTTATTCTGTGTTTATGGTTCTTCATCTTCTCCAGGGGAGACACCAGCTTATCACTATGGGACCCACTACTCATCGGCCATGATAGTGGCTTCCTACCTTGTCAGGATGGAGCCTTTCACTCAGATTTTCTTACGGTTACAGGTAAAAATTACATCTTCTCACTCTGTGCTTCTTTCCTGCTGTACATTTGAGACTTAAGTGAAAAATATGATCAGTCAGCTTTGTTTTCATCAAATATGGGAGAAGAAATACATTTACAGAATCACAAAAGTTGGAAGAGACCTGGAAGATCATCAAGTCCAACCATACCTATCACTACATACCACTAAACCATGGCCATAAGTAGAGCATCTAAATGTTTCTTAAACCCCTCCAGGGATGGTGACTCCACCCCCTCCTTGGGCAGCCTAGTCCAAAACTTAACAACCCTTTTAGGAAAGAATTTTTTTCATTATATCTAATCTAAATCTTCCCTGCTGCATCTTGAAGCCATTTCCTCTTGTCCTTTCACTGTTAACCCTGGAGAAGAGACCTAGCCCCATCTTGCTACAACCTCCTTTCAGGGAGTTGTAGAGAGAGATAAGATTTCCCCTCAGCCTCCTCTTCTCCAAGCAGAGTTGGTTTTGCCTCAGAGGTTTTTGATGTTTCTTTGTAAAAGGTGTAATGGAATTCACGTATCTTTTTCTTGTCATTTGAACATTTTTTCTAAATCTATGCAGAACCAAATATCAACAGACAAAAAACAAAGCAAGTTTTATTCTGAAAGATACTTGCACATCATGCTTTATTTGTCTGTTGTTGAAAGAATCATATATCATCTGTTTAGCTCTGTGGTGGAGGTGCTGAAAGGTTGTTATTTTAAACCAATATATCTATCTAAAGAGCCATTTTAGAACTGAGTGTTAAAATAAAGTGACATTTGCAGAGGCTGGAATTTTTTGCCAGTTGTATGGGTAATGGGGTTTGTAACATTACACGTCAAATATTTTCCTAGATAGAAGCCATCAGGCAAAAACATTTGTGTTTCTCTGGAATCAAATAATCTTTGAAATAGGATTAGGAGAACCTCTTAAAATTGTCTGTATCTCAGTGCTTTATGTTTAAAATTATAGAACAGCTTCTGAAATGTCTTGTGTTAGAGAAAGAAACATGTTTCCTTCCATACTGTCTTTAATAAATAATCACAGATTCATTAAGGTTGGAAGAGACCTCTAAGATCATTAAGTACAACCATATCTAGCGCTACCATACCAATAACATACCCATGTTCCTATAATCCTTGTAGGGGTAGGATGAGCTCATTAGCCTTCTGGCAGTCATCCTAGGAGAGGCACAACTCTGATTCCAAACCCGGGCAGATGGAGCTCATTTAGCCCTGTAAGGCCTTCCAGCTAAGAGGTTAAACCTCCGTCCTAAGGACTTCGCTGCCAGCGTCCAAGCTTGCTAGGCCCTGGCAGATGAACCTTAGGACTAAAGGGTGGCTCCAGCTCTGCGCATGCTGTGTCTCACCTAAAAAGAATCCATAGCGCAGGCTCGAGGGTGCTATCTGCTATCCTCTTTTTATCAGCGTGCTTGGAAAAGGCGCTGATGAGGAGCGTGGGTGGAGCCCTCCCTGGATCTTCTTTCGCGAAGCCTAGCCACAGCGATGACATCCAGAGTTGGTAACTCCACCACTTCCTTGGACAGCCTATTCCAAGACTTAACAACCCTTTTAGTAAAGATATTTCTTAGGCAGAGGATGTTCTGATTTGCCTTCTTGACCCAATCTGCTGTGCTGAGAGCTCCCCTGATGCTGACCTGCTTCTTGCTCTGTCCCACAGGGTGGTCACTTTGACCTGGCTGACCGGATGTTTCACAGTGTACGGGAGGCTTGGTATTCAGCCTCGAAGCACAACATGGCAGATGTGAAGGAGCTCATCCCAGAGTTCTTCTACCTCCCTGAGTTCCTGCTCAATTCCAACAATTTTGACCTAGGTAGGCAGAAAGATCTTGGTAGCGTTGCTAAGAGTGCAAGAGCAGAGCCAGGCAGGCCAAAGTGAGGAAGGTGTCTTGTATTCTGGGCAGAAAAAGATCTGTTTCACTGCATGAGGAAATGATAAATTACTTGCATGTTCTGACATGTAAGCATAAGCAGGACTGTTTCTGCTATTTCCTGAGATCACATGTTTATTCAGTGTTATATGAAAAGCTGAATGATTCCAACTCATCATAGAATCATAGAATAGAATTATAGAATCATTCAGGTTGGAAAAGACCCTTGGGATCATTGAGTCCAACCATTAACCCTACTCTACAAAGTTCACCCCTAAACCATATCCCCCAACAGCACATCTAAATGACCTTTAAACACATCCAGGTATGGCAACTCAGCCACATCCCTGGGTACCTAGTCCAGTGTCTGATCACTCCCTCTGTGAAAAATTTTTTTCCTAATGTCCCGTCCAAACCCCTCCTGTTGCACCTTGAAGCCATTCGCTCTTGTTCTATCACTAATTACCATAGAATAGTTCAGGTTGGAAGGGGCCTTTTAAGGTCATCTAGTCTAACCTCCCTCCCTGCAATCAGCAGGCACATCTGCAATTAGATCAGGTTGCTCAGAGCTCCAAACAACCTGACCTTGAAAACCCTAGGGATGGGGCATCTACAACCTCTTTGGGCAACAACAAAAAAGACTTATCGAGACTTAACATATTTTCTCAAGCAATTAGTGTTCATTTTAAATGATTAATGCAAAGTTTTTTCTGAGAAGTGCTGAACAAGACACTGAAAAACCCCAAAAGGATTTTTTTTCTGGAGTGGCATGTTTTAGTTACTTTTTCGGATTTTTTTACCAGTTCAAAACACACAGGCTATCACATTTTATTTGGCATTGCTCTCATTTGCATTTTTCTTCAGATAACTTACTAGTCCATGATTGTGTTCACCATTTTTTTTTTTGCATATATTTTTAAGCTTTGCATACTGTTTGGCAATTTTCACTTTTAGAACTTCCTTTTAAAGGAAAATGTCACAGTTAGCTTTTGAGAGAGTGATTATTCAACAGGAGTCAAATTTCACCCCTATTGGCCATAGGAGATAGTTTTCCTTAGTAGGTATGTCACAGAGTCATTAACGTTGGAAGACACCTCTGAGATCATCAAGTCCAACCATACCTATCACTATCATGCCAGTAAACTATGGCCCTAAGGAGATCATCTAAATATTTCTTAAACACCTCCAGGAACAGTTGACTTCACCACCTTCTTGGGCAGCTTGGGACAAGACTTAACAACCCTTTCAAGAAAGAAATTCCTCCTTAGATCTAATCTATGTCACTTTGAATAGCCTCATATCCTTTATTCAAAATGTCTAAGTGATTGCAAGCACAACCTTAGAAAAACAAAAGCAAAACCAAAAGAACATCCCAAAAAACCTCCCCAAATATATTTCATGCAGAAGGTGTCAAGTGTTAGGGTTGGGCCAACCACCGACCCAGTGATAGATATTCCCTATTATCCCCTTTGCCCCCACTCCAGGGAAGGAAAAGGGGAAATTAACAGAGAGACAGACTTAGGAATTGAAATGAAACTTAAGCCATTTTAATGAAAATAATAACAAAAAAATGAAGTATATATATATACACACACACACAAAACCAATACCAGAACAAAACCCCTATTGATGGTAAGTATGTCACCATTAATGCTGTAGTAGGAGGACTTCAGCAGCAGACAGGACTCAGACTCAGGCTCAGGAGGCTGGATCCTGGAACTGGAACTCAGGAACTCTTGAATTGAGATGGAAGGCAGAGCAGGTAGAGTCCTGTAGGACTGTAGGCAGGGTGGAGACCCAAACCTTTCCTTCTAAGTACTAGTTGTTAATTGGGTGGTAATTACCTGAACTAAGCTCTTGTTTTGCTTGGGTCTTAAGCCTCATGCAAAAGACCCCAAGAACCAAGCTCAATCTCATAGCCTCAAGGACTGCATATGACCTACATGGCATGGAATACCTTATTCTGACTCAAACTAGGACAGAAGGTTATGGCATAACCAGGAAGATGTTGAGATTTTTTCTGTTTTGCTCCAAATCTCATTGGCATTGGTGAGGCCACACCTGAAATACTGGGCTCTGTTTTGGGCCCCAGCTGCAAGGCTGATTTGCAGTCTAGTTTCAATGCTTCAATGCTTCTCTCCAGATCTATTTTTTTTTTCTTTTCTTTTTTTAAAAGGTTGCAAACAAAATGGCACCAAACTTGGAGATGTGATTCTTCCCCCATGGGCAAAAGGAGATCCTCGAGAATTCATCAGAGTTCATCGGGAGGTAATTTGCATGTTAATAATGACAATATTAAAACCCATCATTTGGGGCTTTCCACTGGATATTAGTCTAAGCTCAATTCATCCAGTCACAGATACTAGCCAGTCCAGGAGTTCTGGCTAATTGCTGCAAAGGTCGTAGAACTGATGTTTCCTCCTCTTCCTTTTTTGGCTAAGGAGGATGCTAAGGCAAGAGTTGTTTCAGCGAAAAGCTTTATCAATACATAACATGTCTATGTCAATATCTGTTCCATGTTTTCCTTTGTGGCAGGTGTAGAAAACGCAACCCACGACCTGTGTGGCTAGTTCTAATGTATGCATGTCCCTTGAATTTCAGGCTCTGGAATGTGACTTTGTGAGTGCACATCTGCATGAGTGGATTGACTTGATCTTTGGCTATAAACAGCAAGGTCCTGCTGCAGTAGAAGCTGTCAATGTCTTTCACCATCTCTTCTATGAGGGGCAAGTGGACATCTATAACATCAATGATCCATTAAAAGAGACAGCTACCATAGGATTCATTAATAACTTTGGACAGATACCAAAGCAGGTATACCCTTCACAGGATTCTGATTTGCCAGATGACACTTGAATTGAGATGTATTAAGATAAGAAAGGGAAAGTGTTTTAGGAGTGAAACTTCCTGGGAGTGTTTTTCCATAAATATTCTTCCAGTGATGTGAGGTCATTTAGAATCACAGAATCACAAAGTTTGGAAGAGACCTCTATGATCATCAAGTCCAACCATACCTATCAATACCATACCACTTTTACAACTCAACATAGCTTGAAAAATACTTTGCTCCTTATAGCCTTATTGGATTTTGTTGGATTGTTTGTTGAAGCCTTATTGAAATGGTTGCCATGAGTTATTAGTGAATACTGAGAACAGTTACCAATTTACCTGAGAACAGGTTATTTGCTGACCTGCAGAATTTTTAGAAGGAAGATTGGACATACTGATAATCTTCTTATGTTTGTGCTCTTGTCAACCTGTACTTTTTATTATCATTAATTTCTGGATGAATTTCAGCTCTTTAAAAAACCACACCCACCGAAGCGTGTTCGAAGCCGACTGAATGGAGAGGCCATGGGAACCTCTGTACCCCCTGGGTCCACTGGGGACAAGATATTTTTCCATCATTTGGACAACTTGCGACCATCTCTTGCCCCAGTGAAAGGTGAACTGTAAAACCACAGTAATTATTCCTTTGACAGAGCATTCAGAGTTTCTACAGCATTGTCATTTCCATGTCTTGCCTAGTTCTAATGTTATAGAATCACAGAATCACAAAGGGTGGAAAAGACCTCTAACATCATCAAGTCCAACCATACCTATCACTACTATACCATTAAACCATGGCCCTAAGTACAACATCTAAATGTTTCTTAAACACCTCCAGGGATGGTGACTTCACCACCTCCCTCGGCAGCCTAGTCCAAGACTTAGCAACTCTTTCAGGAAAAAAATTTTTCCTCAAATCCTCAATCTCCCCTGCTGCAATTTAAAGCCATTTCCTCTCATCCTCTCACTGTTAACCCTGGAGGAGAGACCTACCCCCATCTCACGCCAACCTCCTTTCAGGGACTTGGAGAGAGAGATAATCATAGAATCATAGAATTATAGAACAGTTACAGCTGGAAGAAACCTTGAAGATCATCGAGTCCCACCTTTGTCCTAGTCCTATCAACTTGCTAAATGATGCCCCCAATGCAACATCCACCCATCTCTTAAACACCTCCAGGGATGGTGACTCAACCACCTCCCTGGGCAGCCTGTTCCAATGGCTGACAACCCTTGCAGCAAAGAAATTCCTCCTAATATCTAGCCTGAATCTCCCCTGGTGCAATTTCCATCCATTTCCCCTTGTCCTATCACTCTCCACTAGGGTGAACAGACCAGTCCCTGCCTCTTTACAACCTCCCTTCAGGTATTTGTAGAGAGCGATGAGGTCTCCCTCAATCTCCTCTTTTCCAGGCTAAACAGGCCCAGATTCCTCAGTCTTTCCTCATAAGGCTTATGTTCTAAGCCCTTTACCAGCTTGGTGGCCCGCCTCTGTACCGTCTCCAGTACCTCAATGTCCCTCTTGTAGAGAGGGGACCAAAACTGGACGTAGTACTCGAGGTAAGGCCTCACCAAAACTGAATAAAGGGGCATGATCACCTCCCTGCTCCTGCTGACAACACTGTTCCTGATCCAGGCACACTGGGCACACTGGGCACACTGTTGGCTCATGTTCAGCCGGCTGTCAATCAGCACCCCTAGGTCCGTTTCTGCCTGGCAGCTCTCCAGCCACT
>VWZO01005035.1:0-47389 GCA_013396975.1 Bucco capensis
TATATCTGTATAATGATATATATATATATATATGACTTAATCCTGTTCTATGGTTAGAATTCTGACAGGAGGGCACTTTTCATGTGCACTTTGACCAGAAAAGAAAATAGATAGTTTTGCAAAACCATGGCAAAGGACAGAAATTCAGGCACCACAAGAAGCTAGTTTCATGCAGAGCAGAAAACCACAGCATGGTTTACAAATGCTAATGGACGTGACAGAAAACTATCAACCTTATTTCTCAACAGCAAATTTCAAATTCCAAGCTTAAATGGTTTACCAAAAATGACACCATAAGTCACTGCTGAATTCTGAAAGTAATCCCAGACCTAATCCCCAGACCACAGCAAGTCCCTAGGGAATTACTTAGGGATGTATTTTTCACTGAAATTGTGCTTTCTCGTGTTTCCATTGTGTTTAATAGAAACCATGGCTCAATGCTCTTAACATCTCTTATATTCTATTTCATAAGCAGCAGACTGAAGCCATTCCCTCACTCTTTCCAGCCCAGTCAGCCCCATCATATCCCAGCTGCCTATTCCCCATCCCTGAGGATTCGGGAGCTTTGGTTGATGAGTGCCCTATACCCTCCTCAGCTCAACTGCTGCTCCTTTGCAGTCCTTCTCCAGCTAGGAACCAACCAAGTCTTGGAAAGATGGTTCAAAATGGGCTAAAATAACAATTTGTGACTCATTAGATGCAAAACATTTACCTCATCTTAAAAGGCAACAGAATCACAAAGGTTGGAAGAGACCTCTAAGCTCCTCAAGTCCAACCATCCCTAGCACTCCCATACCATTAAACCCTCAGAGGGAGCAGCAGCCTTAAAAGTGTCTCTGGAAAGATTAACTCTGGGTGTGGATGAAGAAAAAAATGTATGTTTGGGCAATTTTTATGAGTGATAAATGTGTGAATAATGTGTGCATGTGTGCAATGTGTGAATAAAAGTGGGGAATAAGTGTTACAACAACATCGTGGAGCCACTGTGACCTCTTGCACTAGTCACTTGTTCCTCCTGCTGAAATGATTCTTACTTAGCTGCAGAAACTGGGAACCAAACAGAATTTTTAAGCTTTTTACATCACCTATTTGTTTTCTTATAGGAGCTGCAGGTAGAGCCATCATTTTCTGGATCATTTTAAAGGAAATCTAGGCTGCCATAAGGAAATTGTATAGATCCCAGGCTGATTGTACTTTGGCAGTAATGAAGCTGCAGCTGAAGAGATAGTCACAGCACTGAATTCAGCAGAGAAATTAGTTTTATTCTAGAATTCAGGATGCTGCTAAATCAATGGCAAAAGTAGCAGAAAGTGCTTTGACAGCATGGGAAGGCAGGAAATATCCTCCAGACTGAAGAGGACAGCTGGGAAGGATTGAGCACAGAGAGTGATGGAAAGCCTGTTTCTGGACACAGAGGAACATAAGTCTAGGGAAGAGCCTCTGGCTAGATGCAGAGCATGAAGCAAGAGAGGCACAGGTAGGGAGAAGTGGTTGGCATGATGTGGTCCATTGGAATGGGACACACAACTGAACTCTTCTTGCTGCAGGACATAGCTGAAAGCTACCAGCAAGCCAGTCCCTCCTGTCCAAGCCTGGTTGGCAGGGTGCTAGGAAGATGTCACCATGAGCAAGATACTCACAAAGCTTGGAAGAAACCTCTAAGATCATCAAGTGCAAGCTTACTCTGCTGGGCTGTACAGCAAACTCTCAGCACTACACTGAGAAGCTCCAAAAGTGCTGCCAGAAGTGGAACAACAAGATGATTAAAAAACAATGAAGAAATTTCACTAAACAATAAAAAAAAAAAGAGACATATGAAAGCATCAGGGCTGCAAAAAAAAACAAACCCAACCAAATTCTTTAGAATAAATCTTGCCTGAAAATAATGATTTGGCTGTCTCCTCTTTAGTGACTCTGATTAGTGGATGATACAGAAAAGCCATTGTACATTTTGTTTATTGTTTCAGCTCCTGCAGAAACTGCAATGTAAATGTATCATTGTTACAGAAGAAAAAAGCACTGCCTTACAGTCAGAACAGCTGAATGTTGGCTGAAAATAGAAAACAGGCTTGCTTTTGTTGCACAGTTCATACACAATGCTAGGTGATCCCTTTATTTCGGTTTTCCTAGAGATGGGCATTTTCCCTGTGTGCTGTCTTCTTTAATTCCCTACCACACTGCTTTCACAACTCATCTTGCTTATAGCTATGGAACTACAGCAGCTAATTTAGTCTATGAAGGTATGGTATAAAAACACAAAGTTACATTTAATGATAAACAAATATGCTGAAAACACCAGCAATTGCTTCCTCCTTTTGGGCACCCTGTATGAGAGAGAATGTTTATCTCCTTTCTATGCCTTGATTCCCTAGTTAAGATTCCTCAGGTGCACAGAGAAATTGTGTGTTCATCGTATGGTTTTGACAATAAATAAATTAATGTTCTCCAAGCACTTAGGCTTCTCAAATGCTGTACAGAAGCCAGAGAGAAAGCAATTCCATCTGAGTGTGATTTTACTAATGTATCATAACTTAGGACAAGAAACTGAACAAAAATTAGCATTATGTGAGGACTGTCTGTCTTGTTTTAAAGAAGGTAAAGTCTTACAGAAATAACATGATGATTGTCTTAAAGACACTGTAATTCATATTAATAATAGAGTGATTAAAACTGAAGAGAGAGCACTCTCTTTAACTGAAGTTGGTATTTTTAGACAGTGTTTTGTTTGCAGTAATACCCACACATCTCAACAATAAGCAATATTTATAGCAGTAGCTGGACTAGAAAAAGTAGCAAAATAATAAATCAACTGAAAGAAAAAGATAACCTCTCTAAGTAGTGCTTATGAAGCTTCAATTCATGAGAAGAATACAAATGGCAAGCTGTAAATATTTTCTTTTCCTTGTCATTGAAGAGAAGAGACTTAGAATAAGCCCATAGAAAGGTGATTGATGGAGTAGGGTGGTATGAAGAGCAACATTCTGGAAATGTCTCAAGGGAGAGCCTATAAATTGGAGTTCACACATCCCTGCCTTTCACAGAGCACAGTTCCACAGAGCAATGTCTTCTAGGTGACCTTCCTGTGCCAGGCTTGCTTGCTGCAGTGCCTCCAGCTCCACACAGCCTGGGGAGACGTTTGGCAGCATCACTAGGGAGAAGCAAACAAGGGCCTGGCAAAAGCTGAGCCCAAACCTCCCAAGGAACCAGCTGGACAAAATCCACCCACTAGTCAAGAAATTAGATATACTTTCAAGATCAGTGGGTCACATGAAAAGAAGCAAAGGCAAGAACTCTTATCACTTCATCATGGGCAGGCTTTGCGAACGCAGCTCCGGGGAGGGCTCCATCCACGCTCTTCCCAAGCGCTTTTTCCAAGCGCTGCTGGCTGCAAAGGCCAATTTGGGACAGACAAGAGCAGTTGCAAAAGGCACAGCACAAGGACTCCTCAGGAGGTAGAAGCTGCAAGACACGATTCTTTCTACGCTGTCTTTTCTCCTCCAGAGTGATCCTGCGTGCCTGCTCCAAACCATNTGTTGGACTGATCTAAGCTCTGAATCGCCAATGATGATATGAGGATGATGAAAAACTTCTTGAGGTGCAGGTTGATATAAAACTTCTGTTTTCTTTAAACTAACTTCCAGCCCCAAAAGCTCAGCAGCAGCTGCAAAGCAGGATGTTAAACGCTGCAGAGCTCCTTCTGTCTGGGCAACAAAGGCAGCATCAGCAGTCACTAACGCTGGAGAGAAAGGCAGGTTGGTGGTTTTGCCTTCCCTTAGATCTACATGCCATGGATAAACTTTGGGCCAGCAGGTTAGAAAAAACCTCAGGTGTGCTGGCTCAGAACTTACCTGACTTGGCAAGTTAGCTATAAGTTAGTCCTTTGGAAAAAAAAAAAAAAGAGTTTGGTCATCAGGAAAAACTTCAGCAATATTTTCATTTTCTATTGTATCTGTGGTGCCTAAACCAGACTAATTTCTAATAGCCATTAGAGTCCTGAGTTGGAAAAGACCCACAAGGATCATAGAGTCCAACTCCTATTTAGGCACAGGACAATCCCAAAGTCCCAGTAAGAGCATTGCCCATTAGTTCATTGTCCAATGGATACAGAACTATCTAGCTTTAGAACAGAAAGATTTCAGGGAAACAGAACTCATCTTTGAGACTTGGTTATATATCAATAAATTCCTAATTGGAAAGCTGAAAGTTTGTATAAATGCTTTCACAGCATCAATCTTCTCACTTCTAAGACTTGGGCAGAGAAGAGCAAAGGAGAAAAGCTATTTCTGTGTGTACATAAACAGTAGCATCCAAGGGAACTGATTGTGCCTAACTCAAATAATGATTTCCTTAAAAAAGTGACAAAGTGGAGATAACTGGATGAGCAAAATCAAACAGTAAATAAAGGGCTATTGAAAAAATAGCATTTTGGGCATTTTTTTTTTTAATAAGAACTTAGTTCTCTGAGAGTTGCTGAATTCACTCTTTAACAGTGTCATATAAAGTAAAATTGTTTGAAAGGACATTCAAAAATGTTTGCTTTCCTGCTCTATGCTACATTTATAATATGCTACAAAGTCCATTTCCTTCTCATTTGAAATGGAGATGTAGAGTAGTCATAGATCTATAGCTTACCATAACAAATAGGGTTACTTTTCATCACATTATTTGTGTGGCACAAAATGAATATTAAGTGGCATCACATGTAACAGACTTAAATTACTTCCCTAATGCTTACATTTGACTGGAAATGGATTTATTGATGCACAGCCCTGTCTCCTCAATATGATAGCCAGTGAAGTGCTGACACAAATTGTCTTGAGCACAAAGGCTTTCTAGCACTGGAGCTGCAGGAATTTCTTTACTAGCAGCCATAATTAATGTTGTCATTAACTTCCAAGACAACAAGGCTAAAACTTTTGGACTGAGGAGAATAGATCTGAGATTGCACACCAGAAGTTATCATTATTCTGAAAGGTATCTATGATAGTATCTTGGGTTTGTGCCTAACACATATCAAATCTGACCCTGAATGGAAAATATTTTGTTATTCTAAAGCAAAAAACCTGAGAGGTGAAAATGACATTCTTCTGTCTAGTGGAACTAATAACAGTCTTCCAATTTATCTATCAGTCTAACAGTTCATTTCTATCAGGAAGGAAAACACAGAATTCCATAAATCCTTGTCTTTTGGAAAGCACATTCAATAGTTGTTCTCTCTGCTCTTCCTTTCTCTGATGCAACTGCTTGTAGGTTCAACTAATGGACTGCAATGCCTTGAGTAAGCAGCAGTGGAGACTGCTGATGGTTCTACTCAATTGTATTACAGGAACTGAAGATCAACCCAGATCTATAGAGCAGCATCCTCACTGGGACATGTGAGCACACAGAGCTCCAGTCTCATTCCTTGCTGCATCAATTTCCAGCATAAACTAACCATTTTTGTTTACATTTACCCAAGACTTCAATCCTTGTCTCGTCCCACACATCATCCTTCCTCTAAGCCACAGAAGGCTAAATCCCTGCTAAATATTTTATAGTCTTCAAATGGGCAACTATCAGATGAATTTGGAGTTAGTGTGCATGTAGTAATATAAAGAAACCTCCTTGAGGCATATTTAGCAATTATTTCAATTTTTGGCTGTCATTAAATTGCATCTCATTCCCTTCCAGAACAAAACAGATTTGAAAGGTAGACTTCCACCTGATTAGCTATTTTAAGTGACAATGGTTCTTCTTTCTACATTCCCAAGATTCCCAACAGAGAAAAAGTGACATTAATGAAATGTGAAACATCAGGAATTAGACCTAGTAAAATATTTAAACTTGCTTGTCGTTGTTTTGTAACTATGACACTCAGTCCACAGGAGAAGTATCAACAAAACTAATTAGTGTTTCTTTTTTCCTTTTCTTTAACAAACTTTTTAAATGCAGTGAGTTTTTTCAGTGGTCACGTGTTAGAACATTAAATTTATGGCACTGCCTCCAAAATCTTAGTGAGCCAATACTTGCTAAAGGGATAGAACAGGAAAGAAGGACACAAAGTTCTTAAGATGCCATTATTCAGTGTTTCTGAACTGACTTTCTGCCTCAACTGGGAGTAAGCTTTGAGAGCATTTAGGTAGCCATTTGACAGCAATAGTCAGGGGTAAAATCTAATTAATTGTAAGATAAAGCTTGCAACATTTGCCAATAGGCTATCATTTAATTCCTAGTAACAGAGAGGCCTGCACTCCCAACCAAGATAGCTGCAACTTCTCATCCTAACATTGTGTGATTAATTCTGCACACTCCATCTTCAGAATGGACTTCAGATAATTTGCAAAGTATGATTAGCCAGGATGAGTTTGACTGAAACCATATCCTCTTGCTCCTGAATGGCTACATCCTCTCTCCAGTTGGAATGGGAACCATTGTAACACATTCCACACTACCTCTTTTTAATCTTCTCTCCCTTTCCTCAATGAATATGATTTTTATATTTCTTCCTCTACTCCACAGTGGACTCATTTATACCCTGTTTCACTTTCCTATCTGATTAGTTCTTTTCCCTACAGATTCAGTTGTGCTGAACCATAATGGTACCACACAGGCAGCAGAATAAAATATCAAATTCATACATAATCATATAAGCAGAGATAGAATAGCTGCAACTCCTCTTCATTTCAAAGGAGCTGTCATTGTTTAATACCTTTAGAAGTTGCACCACTGTTTATATTCAGCAGACTACATTATCCTGGTATACAGCACTGGATAATTATCAGCAGAGGAAGGCACATTGTGAAATAAATATCAGAACTGGCACAAAAATAAATACCTTCCTTGCAATCCACTCTTGTCTCCAGAATAATGATGTAATCTTTAGGGTGGGAGGAATGTCTGAAAAGACCAGTGATTGAAAATCTTCCCATAGCTGCAGGTTTAATGAGAGTAGCACTGAAAGAACATAGAGAAGCTGGGGAGAAAAACTCTGAGAAAAAGCAGATTGAATTTCCATCAAGAGTCCAAAAGATTTTAGTCCTATCAGCAGCCTCAGATAAAACTCTGTGCATAAGCACTTCTGTGTCTTGCAAGAGCATATAATGGAGAGAGGAGCAGCAGCTTTCGTTGTAATCGTCAGTTCTTTTCAGATAAGCAAATAGTAGCACTGTTCCCTCACATGAAGCATTTGCTGCAATTTATAAGGCCATTTGGAAATGTGAGCAAGCTGGCAGTTTATTACCAGCTGCATTTCACAGAGCAGAGCTGGTGCAAGTCGTTTCCATCTAGAATTAGAATGAGCTGGTGGCAGCCTCCCACTGCCAATACCCACATGGCCTTGGAGCTGGGATCCAAAACGGAGCTTAGAGGAGACCAATCTTGCTGCAAACTTTACAAATGGACTCAAGTTGCAGCAGGGGAGGTTTAGATTAGAGATCAGGACAAATTTCTTCACTGAAAGGGTTAAGTCTTGGCCCAGGCTGCCCAGGGAGGTGCTGGAGTCACCATCCCTGCAGGGGTTGAAGAAACATTAAGATGCTTTCCTAAGGGCCATGGGTTAGTGGTGTGACAGTGCTAGGGATGGTTGAACTGGATGATCTTGGAGGTCTCTTCCAACCTTAATGATTGTGTGATTCTGTGACCCTCCAGGCCCTCATTTGAATCAGCAGCACAGAAGTCACACTTTCGAGCTGTGGGGTTTTTTTCCCTTCATATCTCCAGTTGAATGTAAGGGAATATCATGGCTAGGCTTCATGAACAAAGATCCAGGATAAGGTAAGAATAGTTCTACTATTAACTGTGACTTTACAGGCTAGAGGAGGGGAGTGCAATGAAGATGACCTCTGGCAGCCCTCATCCCTGGGCCAGAAGCTGCTGGTTCTGCCCTCCACCCCAGGCTTTTGGGACCTAGGCAAAACAAAGGCTGCAATCCATCATGTGCTATCCTTTGGATGAGATGTGAAAGATTAGAGTCCATTGCTACAGATCAGACTAAACATTGTGAAAGCAGATGGGGATAACCAATGCTTTCTGGCCAGCACATCCTCTCTCACACAATATACCTTCTGTCTACACAAACTGGATAGCATGCTAGAAACTCTTTTACCAGCCACTGCTGCTCATATCATAACTGTCACTCAGAACTCTCTCCTATCACTGTCACACACCTTTACCAACTGATTTACTCCAGAGATACTGTATGATTTCAGACAAACTTCATTATAGAGCACAGAGGAAGCAGAGTCCTTATTCTCTTGTTTGAACTAACTGCCATCATATTTTATGCTGAGACAAGTAGTCAGCAAGTTTGCTGTTTAATTTAAGGAAACTGAGTAAGCAGCTGAATTTGTTTCCAGTGAAACTTCAGAGAGGCTGGCATTAATACTTCTTAGCTAAATATTACTTTAAAAATCATTAAATATTAACATCTTAAGAGTTTGCAAATAGTATAGAAATAGCTGGGACAAACCCAAATCAATTATCATGTGATCCAATGTTTTGCTGAGTAGGAAACTTACTTGGAGCTTTCTTTCATGCTCACAACAGGGAATTTCAGACTGAGGGAAGCTAGAGAAATCTTTCCATAACCCAATATTTGGGGTTCTTTTCAGTTCAATATTTGGGGTTCTTTTCAATTCAAATAGGATAGCACCATGTTCTCACTGTACCTGAAAAACAGAGGCACAGGTTAATCTCCTGTACCTGGCTCTCATGCCACTTTAATACTTCTATTTCTACATGAAAGTCTCAAAAAAAACTCAACCAAAAAACCCACATTTTTTTAAAAAGAATACAATAATCATTTTCCTTTAAAATTAAAATTAACAGTATTTTTTTTTTCCCCCACAAGGTGGAAAAGATATCACAAAATATGAACTATGTAAGTAAGGGAGAAGAAAATCCACATCACAGACAAGAAATCTCCATGACTTTGCTGGGAATAGTGGACCCAAGTCAGCAAAAGAGCTTTTGAGAAGCAGCTGGAGTTGAAGAACCTGCCTTCTTTTCAACAGGCACTCAAATGAAACAATATTTTCACAAGTGGGGAGTCTCTAATTTGTTCAGCTTTTCTCTCCATATGCTTCTGTGCTTCCTCTCCGGAGACAAGTCTAAAACTGAGATCCAGTGCAAAACAATACTTGGAGCTCCATCAGAAAGAATCAACTCTGTGCCAACATCAATAGAATGAGCACTTTTTCAGCCCAATAAAAGTGAGATTTGTGTAGGTTGTTATTTTGTTGTAGATACCTTAAGGGCCTGATTGTGCACGTAATTGGATTCAGGGGAGTGCCACGAAGTAGAGGTGCTCTCTGCCACTAATAACTGCTGCTAAAAGTGGGGAGATGTTTGGGGAATAAAAATACAAAACTAGATATTCCAGGACTGTTTCTTTTTCTACTGAGAATACAAAAATATTGATGTGCTTTTATACCTGTGTAGCAGATGCCACACAGCATTCCTGATCAAAATCGCTTGCCAATAAGAGGATTCTCTCAGGTACAGATTAAAATCAACTTCTGTAGCTAATTCCACTGAGTTAAAATTTCCACTGCACCTTCCAAAATGTCCTTCCAATCTTCTGATATAAATAGGTAGACAGATACAAATAGGACTTCAAGAACTGAAAGTCAGAAGACAAAAGTATTCTGAATACCTTCTGAGAGCTCATCATTTAGAGACCCCACTACCTGTGGATAATTCATGTATGCTCATTCCAGCAATTGCTGATTTAAAATAGCAAGACAGCTGGCTAACCCCAGTGAAGAGGCTCCTAGGCTTGAAAGATGGGAGAAGGCAAAAAGAACAAGCTGCCTGAGCACGCCAGATGAAACATTTATAATGTTAATATCTCTGTATTTCCCTATTCAAGTCTATGTTCATCAGAATCTGAAGCATGGCATAGCAGTTCCTTCATTTCTTTTCTGCCTCCAGGTACACAGCAAGGCATCAAGCTGATAGGTTGGTTCATATCACACCAGCTCTCTTATCACTCCAGATAATTTATTTATCATGAGAATCACGTGTTTTCCCAGGAAGATATTGCTGCAGCATGAGTGCCTTTTCAGTTTCTCAAGATGGATAATTGTTAGATGGATACAAATAGTGATAAAACATCATTCCTCACATACAAGGATGGGTTCCAGTGATGAAGCTAAGGAAATAAGTTTCCAACCTAATGAAATATTTCCTCAATATTTCAGGTCTGAAGTGCTGAGCAGCTCCAGAGGTTTACTTCCACCTTAGCCTATTCCCAATCACCTGGAAGTCCATCACTCTGAATGCTGTTGGCTTGCATGGAGAATACTGAGGCTGTATTTGGAACTTGAGTTTAGAGAAGTGATCAGAGCTGTCTAATTGCATGCAGCAAAGCAGAATATATCTCCAGTGGTCCTCTGGCATGATGGGATGCACAATCTATACCCAGAGACCAGCCATGTGATGGGAGGAATGAAGGGGTTCACTAGAGAAGGTGTCTTACCACAGGCCATCTCTGCACTGGAGACTTTGCTTGCAGCTCCATGATCATGACCAAGCACAGCTTAACTCCTTGTGTGATTCCTGGCAGAGTCAGAGCCCTGCAACAAAAACAAAAGCACTGCAAACACTTCATGATGCCCCAAAAGTACAAAGAGTCTTACCTCACCTGATAAGCTCTTTGGAGAATTGAACACACCTTCTTCACTTGGAAGTGAAGATACCAAGGCATTGTCTGAGAAGCATGTCAGACATGTGAGACAAGTTATACCAACCACTTGAATGAAGCAAAAATGAAGGAAAACAAACAAAAAAAGGGTGTACACCAATGGGATAACTTTAAAAGTTACCTATCAAAGCTTTCTCTCAGGTTTGGCAGCCACTTAGGTGGCAAGTGTTGTCACCTCTCCTTAGACTAAGCCTTGTGCAGCACAGCACTTCTTCAGAGCACAAGGGAAGTGCTACCCTGGCAGCTGTGCTTTGTGCCCAAGTGATGTGGCAAGACTCAACTCAATGCTAATGAAACCTCACAGATTGACAGACATCAGGAAAACAGGAGAAACAAGTTCAATATTATGCTCCAGGACATAATTACAGCACTGAAATATTTCCATTTAAAAAAAAAAGGAAGAGACAGAAATTATTCCCAGAATTGAATAGTCCTATCAAAAGACAACTATATAAAGAAGAAGCCTTGCCAGCTCTCCAAAATAATGTATTTGTTTGCACTGGTGATTTCAGCAATGAAATCTCAAAATACTTAAGTTTCAAAACATCCAAACCATTCAATGTCATGTGTAAGAAAGAGTGATTTAGCTGAGAACATTGCCAGGTAGCTCTGCAGTCATTAGCAGGGTAGTTTAAAAATGCTTTAACACAGGTCATCATGTCCTTAGCAGAGATTACTCCCCAAAGATGAAGAAGGGCAGACTTTAAGCAGCAAGTAATTTAGGATCAAAATCCAGCAAGGAAGGAGTTGGAAATGAAGATGTCAAGAGGGGCAACAAATATACCATGCTGGTGAGAATGTACAAAAGGAAGGAAGGAAAGAAAGGAAGGAAAGAAAGGAAGGAAAGAAAGGAAGGANAGAGGAAAGAAGGAAAGAAGCCCCTAACCCCTTTCCCCATTCCAAGCATGTCTTGTGTTCACTTCTTCCCTTAACATTCCTTGGCTAGAAATAGGATCGAGAACACGCAAGAGCTAATATTGGAAAAGCTAAACAAAAGCTGTAATCAGATTTTCAGGCAGACAATATAAAGCATTGTAATTAACTGGGTTGGAACAAAGTGGTCTTTATTAGTGCAAATGAGCTCATCTGCTCTAGGAATGAATATTTCACCATCTCATCCAGAATGTATTGACATCAGCCAAACATTTACATTTCTTCCGTGGACAGATTGCTATTGACCTTGTGATGTGACATATCTACTGTCACCAAGCTACAAAATGGGAATCTCAGCCTGCCTCTCCTCTTTTATATACAGAAAGCAACTAATTTGTCAGCATGCCAGCTTTAACTAGCTGAGATGAAGGTAAGCTAATTTAATAGGAACTGTTCAATAGCTTCGACCCACCTGACACTGTCAGTTAAGGCAGCTCCACATTGCAGGATCTTTCATTATTTCCAGCTCTTTCTTCAGACTACTTGAACAGCAAGTCAAATAATATGCTTAGGAGTCAATAGGCCTGACTTTTTCTCAAGGACATTCCTTTTGATGCCAGGAACTGTCAAGTGGGAAAACACGTAGCGTGAAGGTGAGAGGACACTAATTAAATATACATAGCTCTGGCCAAAGAAGAATGAGGCACAGCTTGCTAGCTCAAAACTCAGTTGCCTGCTTGACTGAGGTCACAGCTGTTGACTTGTACAAGTTCTTAAGTTGTGGTCTCAGTAGGAGATGCTTTAACACTCCTAAATGCTAGACAAAGGCTATCTTCAAGGATTCTATCTAGTTATATGTGCTTTTGTAGTTTAAAGGCAGCCATAATAGAGCCTTTATTTAAGTGCAGCTAAAATGAATCTGTGGCTTTTATCTGTGGAACTTGGAGGTATTATGGTATTTCCTGAAGCCAGGGAAGAGTCTGTGCTTGTTGCAACAGGAGTGATGCTATTAATCATGCCCATGTAAAAAACTGACTTTGTAGAGGCCTATTTCAAAGTGTGAGTCTAACCACAACAATCCTTCAGATTGAATTGGCTAGAGTGAAGGGCAATGAACAACAAATGTGTTTAGATAAATGCACTTGGATAACTTCACAGATGTATATATATATATATATTTGCATCTTCCCATCCCTGTCAAACACTTTCAGGCCACGAAGGTAACAAAACTATCAGAGGATCTCAAGGTTTGCTCCCTTCCCTGTGTTCCCTTTGTGCTCCTGGAAGTTTGTTTTATTTCCATTATAAAGTATCAGGAGGACTTGGTGAAAACAGGGCTTAGGTGAGAGAAGAACTATGCAAATTAACACATTTAATAGTGCCATAATTTCACATTAACTAAGCATTTCACATTAACTAAGCACTTCAAACTCTAGCATTTGCAATTCCTAGGGCATAAATATATTGCTGCATCACATTCAC
This sequence comes from Bucco capensis, assembly GCA_013396975.1. Taxonomy (NCBI): domain Eukaryota; kingdom Metazoa; phylum Chordata; class Aves; order Piciformes; family Bucconidae; genus Bucco; species Bucco capensis. The sequence continues at coordinate 13,037 of VWZO01005035.1, forward strand.
TCTTTTGTTTCCAGCCTTTTGCAATTTTATCAGTCTGTGGCCAAGAAGAGAGGTTGGTTTTTTTTTCCCCCAGAAACTGAATTCTTCTTTCCAGTTTTCCCTGCTGACATTGCACATTTAGTTTATAAGAAGAACTTTTGTTCATCAGTCATGACAGAGAAGGACAGGGGAAAACAGAAAGTCTTGCTTCCTTCAGAGACTGGAGTTGACCTTGCTCTTCCCTCCACCAGACTGTTCTCTGGTCTGAAAGCTGTGGGATTAAATACTGTCTGATAAATTACTAATATGCCATTTAACTAAGTCTCTTGGACTCTTTGAGAGGATGCACCTGTATCAGTTCATAAGCTCTTCAAGTTAACAGCCTTTCTTCTCAGGTTGTAACTCTCTCTGAGCACATTTCTATGTCGGGTGAGAGCTCTATAGTCCATACTGCTTAGAAGCAACATGTAATATGCTATTGCTGAAGGCAAAATCTCCAGCAAGATTAACACATGCTTCACTAGATTCTGGTTTTCATTTCTGCTTATCTTTGGCTGTGTTTTTCATGCTTGCTTGATTCTGAGTCTCTGTGTATATGCATCAGTCCCTTCAGCTCAAGACTTAGCTCTCCATGGATAAGTAGGTTCCACATGGTTGAGGGATCCCCAGCAGATGCCTGCCTTAGCTTGCTTGATTTCAAGCTACTCACATAACACCACTCCAGACAATTCCTGCCTCAGTGCAATTACAGATTTGCCAACATCTTGTGTGTCACACGTCCAGGTTACCAAAACCTGGCTAACTAAGCTCTGTGGGCTTGCTCTGGAGAAGCTTCCTCTCAAATCCTTCTCCTTTTTAGTATAAATTCTCAGCCACGGAGTTCTGCTGATTGCAGAGCGATCCCTTATCCTTATCAAAATGTAACTCAGAGCAAATTTTGTCCTCACCCTTAAACACAGGTGAATATTGGCTGGTTTCAAATCCTTGAACAGATTATGCTCTATATTCTGATTTTGTGCAGCAATCACGCTCCCATCCCAAATGACAAAGAGAAAAATGACATGCTTGGCTCTTTCTCAGAAACATAGATTATCCCCAGAGTATTGTGGAAGTACAGTAATAGAAAGAGGAAATACAAGCACAACCATCAAGGAAACTGCAAGTGACAATGGCCTGTGATAGGGGCAAACTGAGGGAAGGCAAAATGTTCCAAGGAAAATATTTCTGACTTACCACTCGCCCTGCGACAATTCCAATGTATTGATGGGAGATAAGAGACTTGAGATGCTAAGAGTTCTACAACATAATAGACCAACTCAGCAGCCAGAGGCTCTTCTGTAATTAGTGCACCTCAGGCACTGACCCACTGCAGAAAAAAAACAGGAAAAACAGAATTATTCTCCTCCCTTCATTTCTTCAGGGCAGGAAGCATGTCAGTGTTTGTAAACTCTTCTGCAAATGCATAACACATAACACCACACCAATTTTGTTAACAATGAAAATAACCTCTATTTCTATGCACAAAATCTACAGAAGAGTAACCCTTTTCTAGCCAAAGACTCTGTGCAGAAGCATGTATCATATGTATATATATATGTTTTAACAGCACTTTCCACTTCTCTCCACTCCTTTGCTTTAGCAATCTATTGAGAGCACATTAGGAGGCCATTGGATTGCTTTATGGTATTTAGAGAGAGTCAATATTCCACCACATTGGTCAAAGCATGCAAGTGACATGCTCACAATGTAGACATCACATCCATGCTTGACTATCCTAATGCTCCTCTGCTGCAGAACATGTATTTTGTAGTATTATCCTCTAAAAAGTGCTAACTTTCAGATTCATCAATTAAACTGATGGCATAGTTCTTCAAGGAGAAGTTATAAGAGACCATGTCACATGTATTGATTTAAGAAAAGAGAAGGCAGAAGTAGGTAAGATAATGAATGACATGAATCAAAGTGCACCATCTCCTCATAAATGATCTGAGAGTTAATGAAAACTGAGTAATTATTAAAAGAGACCTCTTTTTTTAATATAATACATAATTAACACATGGAACTCCTTGCTTCAAGGCATCATTTAATGAAGACATTTGTGAGGTTGAGGGCTTTTAAGCTTTGTGTGGGTAATAAGAAATTTCACCCAGAATCCAGAAGGCATATCCTGCTCCAAGCTAAACACCAGGGATATCATTTAAAAGCCAAGACTCAAAAGCAGACACTTGAGGTTTATAATCCACTAAACCATGAATACAGGGCACTATATCCTTAGAAGCCACAAATAGATGCACGTAGAGAATTTATCATTGCATTAAAAACACTTGTACATTAGAGAGGCAGCAAATCACAGACTATGGCTTGCTCCAGAAAGCACATTATTATACTCTTCATGTTGTCCAGATCTAGATAAAACTCCCAATTTTCCAGTCTGGAGAGCTTTAGATTTAAAAAATAAACTACAAAAATCTAACATCTGATTTCACATTTCCAAACTATTCTAAGGGCAGAAGGATTTTTTGGATAACCTTAGATAATTTTCTAATCCCAAGGCCAAAACTTGCATGTCCCTCCTCCTGTTACAGTGTTCTTACCATTTGGGTAGTGGATGTGCAGCTACACATTCATCAACATCTAGTTCATGATGTCCTTCTCTTTTCTTGCAAATAATTAAAGCCAAAAATGTGTAAAAGACCCCAGTTTATCTTGTGTAAAGGATTTCATCACAACTACTAGAGGGAGAGGTTGATTTCTGTGAGAATGGGAAGTGCAGTTAGAATAGATTTGGTTTGATTTCTTTAACTCCCTGTTTGGTTACCAAGAAAAAAAATGCAAACGATTTTCATAGCCCCAGGACAGATTCTCTCTTCCAAAAATAAGAAGCTATAAATATCAGCAATGAACAGCTATAATAAAAAGAAACCAATATTGGCCTAAAACTCCTAGCTATTGACCTCCACTTAAAGAGACTCAGGCAGAGCTTTAACTCAGCAGGAATTCTCTCGTTTCCATGGATGGGGAAGGAAAAAGAACTGAGAAGATGGTAAGAGGCAAAATATTTTGTGATATGCAGATGATAAGAAGCTCATTTCCATCTGACTTTTTTCTCTCCACTGGGTAATTCCACTCTCCCTAGCAGGAGCTTTATGTCTGAGTGAAAGCACTAGCCAGATCTCTGGCAGTAACCTACTTTCTATTATTGGGATGCTGGGGAGGGAGTTTTGCAAAAGCACTTTTATTTTTTTTAATCTCTTTTTGGTTAGGATTTTTGTGCTGCAATTTCCCTTCAAGTGGCTGCTACAATTAGAGGTTAAATTTGGCACCTACACTCTACTAATCTAATATTTCGTTAACTCATTTCAGCTACAGTATAAAAGGACTGAAAATTTAGGGCTTCTGTAAGGCAATTATTACCTTTTCTAAAAAAAATATAAATGTGTACCCAATTAGTAAGTAATGAAAACTAATTTGCTTTTGGTGGCTGGCACGAAAATTGGGTAATTTCTGTCTTACACACTTTCAAAAATTACCTGCTGTTCCCTGACCAATTTTTCTTCCTTTTACTAAGTTTTTGTAAGGACTTTCACACAAATAAACATCAAAATTCTGTAATTGCAAATTAGAATCCCTGATTACATGTATTTCTAGTAATTACATAATTAGCAATAATTACATTAATTAGAGGAACAATAGGCTGCAGTGAGTAGCAATGGAAAACAAGGACATTCTCACATACAAAACCAGGTTTTGAGCTAGGAAAAAAGGATTTTATCATTAGGACTAAAAAGCAGAAGTGAAGCAGGGAGCAGCATCACTGCATGGTGTGTGGACACCACAATACCTATGCCCTGCTCAGTTCAAGCACTGAAGATGCTGGGTATGAATGGGATGAAGAATTTTGGATACATAGATCCCAAATAACATATGCAGAGCTCAGGAATACGCAACAGATGTGGAAAACATCAGGGATAAGGATTTCTTCTTCTAAAGCATCTAACTCCTGCTCCTGGCATGGTAGTGCTAGGGATGCTTGGACTTGATGAGCTTAGAGATCTCTTCTAACCTTGGTGATTCTGTGAACAAAACTCTCTTTTTGAAAGGCAGCATGATCTCAGATCAAACTGAGGAGGCAGTGAAGCTCCACATTTGGGTGCTTAAATTAGAGAAATATGGCATGCAAAATGAAGGAAGGTAAAGGCATTCTGGGGCCACCTCACTGCACATCAATCCTACACAGAGCCTCCTGCAAGTAGAGGAAGAAAGCTAAGAGACATATGCTTTCCAAAGGAAATGAGAAACCCTGTTGTCTTCATGACCAAAGAAGGGCCACAGTTAGTAACTACAAATAGAAAGAGTATTTTTAGTCTAAACCTTTAGCAGTAAGAAACTGTGGTTAGACCTTCAGTGCTAATTATGTCCTTGTCAAGGGAATATGTTGCAGATTACAGTCAGCTAGTGCAGAGTGGCCCTGGCTTCCTCTGAGCTTCACACCATGGTGTCCCATGCTTTGATGGGGGGGATATTTAATTGTTTTTCAATGGGCATTGGTAGGATGTGAGGACTGTGTTGCAGCCCACCTAAATAAAGGTATCTCTGGCCTGAACTGACAGCTATGCTTTATGCACCTGGCATTATAGCTTCAGAGCACATGAAGCTTGCCACAGTGCTAGCCAAGAGAAAGCAGAGCCAAACCTGGGCCAGTCTGCTCAGGGAGAAATGTCCCTGCAGCAAGTGATTCCCAGAACCACCCCTGGGTCTGAGAGAGAACTTAGAGAGAGAACTAATTAGTTCAAACCAAAAGAGAGATCATCAGTGAATTAATATTTATGCAACACAGATGATCAAGGCACCAGGCAATGGGACTGTCCAGAGAGATTAACTACTTGACAGGGTAGTTGTTCCTCTTACACTTATCAGTTGTAGTGACTAGCTTTGGTGCCTGGGTACATTGCTCTACTACAGCTTTGATGTGCAGAAACCTTGGCTAAGTTAAATTACACATCTGCTTTGAGTTGAAAACTGAATTGCAAATCAAGACTCTTTGTTAGGTGAAGGACTCCAGGCAAGTGTGCTCAGAGCACTGAGGGCTAAATCAATACAGGCAGCTGCTCTGGGGGCCTCTCTACAGTAGTGACACAGGTATTTTCTGTCAGATGCAAAAGTATTCAGGCCCCAAATCCCTAAGTTACCTGGGTTAGGTCAAGAATACACGGAGTTCTGTCAGTGTGACACGAAGCTCAAGCTCTTAGTTTGGAAAGTGCCATGCTAATACTGCTCTAAAGCTTCTGAGTTACAGCATGTGGAGCTAAGTGTGTCCTCAGTTAGTCTGGGGAGCAGTGGCCTGTTATTCACTCTTCTTTCCCAAAATAAATGTGCCTGGGATACCAAGGAAGAATTCATGAGTGCTGAAGCTGCTTTAGATCAAGGAAGCAAACTGGCCAGCAGCTGAGCACCAATGGAGACAAGAGGAGTCCTCACACACACACAAAGGCTCTTTCCCTATTAATTAACATTTTCACACAACATAAATTATCTAAACATTAATTGCTTCTTCTGACACCTGAGCTGATATATAAGTCAAATAATTGCTTAATATAGATTCAACATTGCTTTTAAGCACAGGGTCATGTCCCCAGTATGTCAGCAAGAGGTCCAGCTGGACTCATCTGCTCCTAAATGACTACCCCGCTCCAAAAGTTGGTAATATTATGATACTATTCTTATGATGCTAATCTAAGGATTTAGCAGGACCAGCTTGTTTCAGTAACTAGAATACCTTGACATCAAAGATTTAAACATGGGGAGGCTCTACTAGTTCAATAAAAGGCCAAAGCTTCTTGGGTACATCTTGCTCCCTCTGTTCTGTCCCTTATTCCTCAAAGCCACCATGAGTTGCAGGTAGAACTGTTACTCTTTGGAAATTTAGCTAGAGCAGTCTGACTTAAACACTTTAATTATGCTGTTCTCCTGCTACCTTTGTGTTTAGTGAATGGCAGCACTGCTGAAGGTTTAATGAGCTGTGAATGACTATACAAAATGTGCAGGATCACAAAACCTGCTCCTGGTAATTTACATGAACAGTTACATCTCAGTGCCAGAATCTATGTCATGATCCATTGTGAATGCACTCTGTATGTTCCTGCTTCAGACTGGTTGAACTAGCATTATTCTCAAGTCTCCAAGCTGAACCTGTCCTTTCTGCTTTGCTTTTCTGTGAGGCATTCATTGACACACAAAGAGCCTGCCTCTGAACACCAACTCCCTAGAGGTTTTAACAGTTAACAATGTTTGAGATGTTCATATTTTTCACCTCATCTGAATGCTTTCAAGAGAGAATGCTCTACATTCCTGTTCAAATCCTTGTGGATATGCAGACTGCCAGGATTCCCTGCTAAAAGTCCTGGAGGCACCCAGCATTGCTCACAAAGCTGATGGAGAGACTCCTGAAGAGTGAACCCATGCCTTGCACACACATACTTGTCTATATCAGATATAACACTGGTTACCTTAGGAGACTTCAGAATCATATCTCAGAGGGACACAGATTAACATAATAATCCTTTAAGCCAAGTCAGATAGTGTTATCTCATTATTGGTAGTTATTCTCTAACAAAGACCTCTTCATACTCTTTATCCTCATCTGCATGTCTCTCTCTGCTTAGAAACAGTGGTCATTTCATGCAATAAATTCCTATGATTAAGCAAGCCTCCATTTGTATCTCTGAGAGTCTCAGCTCAGGAAATTACTTGACATCATTTATTCACTAATTACTCAGATCACCAAAAGCTACCTCCCACATTAATAAGGGAAAACTGGAGGAAACAAAGAAATCAGAAAGACAATTGGGGACTGGTCAGTCATTTTTTTCCCCTATTAAGGCACCTTTAATTCAGTGTAGTTTAAATGTGTATGCAAATGCATCAGGAAAAAGAATTCACTATATAAAATAATTGCCTGCAGATCTCATGCAAAGAACCTGGCCCCTGATGGTACAAACATCAGATTCATAAGCAATTGCCTGGAATGTTCCTCCAAGCTCTACCACACACTTGCTTAATATCTACTTCTGAAATGACTCAACACGATCCAAAAAAACCAGGAAATCTAGAGTGCAAGATAGAAATTTCATGGTGCAACACAGAAAGGCACAGGCAGGAAGGAATTCTCTCCAGCCTGAGCTGATGTGGATATGGAGAGGTGAAGGTGGCCTTGTCATTCAATGGCCAACAGATGAATCTGAAGGGAAGGCAAACATTCTTCTTCTTCTATGTCAGTTCTGCACATCAATCACTTTGTATGGGACAGGGGCAAAAAAAAAACCCTGAAGAAAACAAAGTGCACGAATAATTCACCTTCTGAATGTCTCAGTTTTGGACTCAATGACCCAGTTTGTCCATATCACACATGCCTACACTTTTTTCTCCACATTCCTCATGCCTAAGAATGATGGATTTTAAATATTCAGTGTCAAGTGTCCAACTGAGTTTGTCCACAAGCTGTTGCAAAATTCTCTGTCTACACTGGGACTAATCCCAGCTGTAATGATGCTGTGCAGGGAGTTTGTTTTCATGTCAAAGCCACATGTTCTCTGGCATCTTTTGCCAACTGAGCATGCAGATCAGTGGGCAAAGCCCAATTAAAATCCTACCACAGCTCAGCAGCAACAAGAGGAGGGTGACCTTCCCTGGTGTTAACAAGTACATCATGTTTGGCCAGTTCTGGCATCCTTGTTCCCAAAGAAGCATTTCATCACCTTGATCCTTTCACAAATGACAATCATCCTGCTCTCTCGGATGCTAGGGACAGCTTTCTTTCTACCTCTCTAGACTTCAGGAGAAAAAAAAACCAAACCAACCTCAAAATCAGCATGATTATTTCATCATCTAAAGGGGGGGAAATGATCATACTTGAAAAACCAGCCAAAAATTCCTTCTTGTAGGTTTGTTCCCATTTAGGGGAACATCAATCTTTCAGAATTTCAGCAATCAGTTCCCGATACAAAGTGTAGAGAGTCAGGAATATCAGCCCCAAATCATCTAAGCAGGACACAGCAAGGAAAGTGAAGTTTCTTTCCCCCAGAGCTACTATCTCACCATTATCCATATGGGTTTGTAATTCCCCTCTGGAGCTAGGCTCCTGAAGCCCAATAATCCTGCTAGAGCAGCATCCTCTTGAGCTCACTGTTGCAGCCACTTGTGTTTAACACAACTACTGTTGCTTCTTTAATTCAGAAGGCATCACTGGAATATTTACTGAACACATGGGATAGTTGGTAAATAAGTAGATCAATTAATCTGAAAAGGTCTTAAATTGCTGTCTCACTTCCCCTGAAAAATTACAAGTGATGACAATTTATTGGAAGCCAGGAGTCTGCAATAGACCTCCATTAATTAACAATCCAATGTTACAACCATTCTGATTCCCAAAGGTCCTGAAGATCAAATTATAGTATTTCCTTCACTCAAGCAGTATTTATTCACACAGTCATTTGAAGTGTTGGGTTTTGGTTTTTTGCTGCAATGTGATGATTTGTCAAAGACAAAGCATTTTCCTTTGGAGGAGGGTGTTGAAAAAAAAACAAGAGAGAATGTAATTAAGGCAAATTAATAGCCAAGAGCCACAAGACTGCCTGAAATGCTGCAGAATTTCCTATTCCAGACATAGCATCAGGATAAGCTTCATTAAAGACAGATATTTCAAGGACATTTCAAGTGTTTGAGCTGATAATGTTTAGGAGATGGACTTTATACTCAGTTTCACAGGTATAAAAACATCCCATAAATGCCCCACTCCATAGGAATTCCAGCAGAGTACCTGCAGTTGCAAGCCCTTTCAGAGCTCATCAATCAATCCCTCTTGGATGCTCTATGAATATCTGGGGAAGTTCCATCAATAATTAATGTTGATCATGTTCAGTCTTAATCAATAACAGAACTACTCAAAGCCCAGAGACAAGCTGTTAGGTACAAAATCAAATCTAATTAAAGCTGGCCAGGCAGAAGAGAGTTTTTAATGCCACCATAATTAGTTTAATACAGCTATTGCCAAATTCTCCTATGCTTTTTGACTGCTTGAGTAATAAATTCAGTATTGCACCTGCTGGAAGAGAAAGCTGAGCTGTTCACACATCCAGGAGAGATTCTCTTAGGCTTCCAAGCCCACTGAAAAGTTTGCTCAGGAATAAGTAGGTGGTAGCCAGAAATCCAAGCATCTCTGAGGATAACTGCCAATGGAAGATGCCTGAGAATCACTCACCTGTGTCCTGTCAAAAGCTGCTTTTATATCTATGCCAGGGCTTTCTTGTAGCCTCCCAGGATCATGAGGTCACATCGTGGAGAAGAGCAATTTCAGCCCCTGCAAGTAATAAAGGAAGGGGGAAAGGGAAAAAGGAAAGAAAAAAGAAAGGAAAGAAAGTTTCTTCTTTAACTTGAGGATCAAAAAAGGTAAGTGCTACCCATTACTCACCTGATCTCCTGAGAGGTGTCCAACTATTCCCCTGCCCACTTGAAAGGGGAGGTCACAGCCCGAAAGTCCAATATTTAACAAGCCTCCTAACAGTGTATTCAGTGCCAGAGGACCTGAGGCAGGGACAAGGGCTAAACCTTGGGTGACCTGTGCTCTTTGGAGACTCTTCTCTTTCCATTCCAGCCCTGCTAGGAAGTGTCTATTGTTAGACCTTATAAATTAGGTAAATGTTAACCTGTTCACACTGACAGCTGCCTATAATGGGACATTTCACAGCCCAGGCAAAGAAAAGAAGCCAAAAAAAAACCCCACCCTGTTTGTTTTACCTCTATTTCTCCTTCTCACTAGCAAATGTCACTGGTCAAAGGACTGTTTGATAGCATGTTTGTGGTGAGAAGCAAGACACTGATGTGAATTCATACTGCAGCACATGCTACTATTGTCTATTTGGAGAGCTGCCTTCAGCTCCAATGCACAAAATGAAGCAAGTACACAAAGATTGGGGAGCTCAGGACTTGCAGTCAGACCTGACTAAAATCCAATGACCAAAAAAAATCCTCTAGCATTAAATAAACAAGCCAAAGACAAAAGCACAACATGGAAACTCATGGGCAAGTGTGCCACCACACACACAATAAAAAAAATCTCATTGATTAGCTGCCTGAGTGTTTGGTATTGCTGGGTTGGGTTTTTTTTGGTATAGTAAGTACAGAAAAAGAAATTTGCTCTGTATTTATTTTTCTGCCCTGAAGTATTCCTGATTGCTGTAAGATTCTGGTTCAAGTGCTGTCCTGCATCATTCTAGATTTCACTGCCCATTTACTGCAATGCTGAGGGAGTGATCAATTGGCAGTTAAACTGCTCCTTAAGGGAAAAAAGTACAAGTTTCTACTCCATTTTTCTCCCAGTCATTTCCCTGGTCTATTAACAGGTAGCTTTTATCCTCCTGTTCAATAGTGCAAAGTTAGATTTGCCTTATTCTGTGTAGTGTAAAGCACTTTGGTAGTTTTAGAGGGAAAGTACTTTTGGAAGAGTTTTTTAAGAGGAAAAAAAAAACTAAAATGACAGTAATAACATACATCTTAAATGCTGAATTTCCATGTTAAAGCATCAATTCAATAATCTGTGAAAAAGCAAAAGTTATTTGACTGTGATTTTATTTGTTACAATGAATTGCCTGCAAATCCCAGCAGCAAATATGCATGCTAGAAAATATACATTCAAAAATCTGACACTAATGGCAACTTCAACCCACAGAGAGAAATCAGCAGGCACAAAGCAGGACACAAAGTCAAGAGAGCTTACCAAAGAAAACACAAACTAATGTTTCTGGAGGTGCAGCCCTGGAATTTTTCCCCTTGCACTGCCTAAAGCAGCAGACAGGATTGCAAAGGAACAAAGTAGTAATCATCTGTGGTCTACATGTCACCATTAAAAGCAAAGCCTCAGCCTTCTCCTGGGTGAATTTGTGGGCTGTTCAGGGTTTGTGAGCTGTGTTACTCCAGCTAGTTGCTTATTATGAGTCAATGTTCCATCTCGGACCTTTATGCACTCTTATTTCACTACTCTAGGTAGGACAATTAAAGTAAAACATGCAAACAGCTGAGGAAAGCCCTGACCATCTGGAAAGACATTCCATCTGCTTTGAAATCCAAGCAGTCTGTGGATGAGCAGGTTTTTACCTGTACAGCTTTTAGCTCTTTCCACCTTTGTTTTGAACAGAACACTCCAGGTTGACTCTCCTCAACTCACAAAGGTTTGCTGCATAATTCCCAGCCACAGGAAAAGAAAGAGCACTCCATGACACACTAATAAAGAGAAAAACAATCAATATAGTCTTCACTGAGATTCAAAAACATAACCTTGTAATCAGTATAATAAAGGCAGAGCCAGGCACAGACAGCACTGAGTAATTCTACTCCAAAACCTCCTGAAAAAAAAACAGTAAGGCTTTTCAGATTTGCCTCTACATTGAAATGGAAATAAAATGTGTACCTAGATTTGTCACCTCTCTTTTCCTCTCTCTATGTGTGCCTAGATATATAGTAAAAAGTCTTTTATTTCTAGTTCATAGGAAGTTGTAATGCAAAACAACTTAATGTCAAGAGGTGGCTTTTACTAAGTCAACCTAAACATTAGGCCTAAAAGCTATCACTGTCCCTTTAAGTCTAAGTCTTTCCTACAATAAAATAGTCCACTCCCTCCCCATTGAACTATAAAGAGAAGATTCTTTGGCTACATTATTAGCACCAGAGCCTGTTTATATACCTTTGCAGCAGAAAGCCAAATGAGATGCTGGACTAAGCAGGATCAGTTCAGCAGAGATGCAGCAGCTTACCTGTGAACACAACACAACTTGCACATGCAGAACTGCCAGGGTTGTGTAAATGGTGATGAACATCACCTGAGAGTTTTTGTCTTTACCTACACGTGGCTCTGGAATCAAGTCCATAAATAATCATTTTATTAGCTACTCAGAAACAATGGCTTTTAGGGGCTGTATATATTAAAGTCCTTAAAAGGTAACTCTGACAGCAATTGTGTTAGCTTACAATAGGAGGAATCAAACCATGCCCTTCACTCTCAGGCATTATGCACATTGCTTCATCACACTTCTTGACATGGGAGGAAACAACTTGACAGGGATCTTAAAAAGGCTTAATAATGAGGTTCCTGAGTGTGAAGTAGATGTGTGGGATATCATCAAGCAAGAACAGGAATGGTCCTGCTGAATACAGGAAGATAAAATGAAGGTCAATGGCTATATGAACAAATGGAAATGAAAGGGAAGTTCCTTGGAGCAGCACCCAGTATTGAGAAGCAGCAGAGTCAACATAAAGATCCTGACTGCTTCTGAGATGGAGCTTGATCAATTTCTTTTACAATCCCTTTCCTATGCCTGAGTGCCCTAGCAGGAAACTGCATTCAGTCAGGCAGGGTGTTCCTTCCAGGGCTCTGCCCTGCTAAGAGATAGAAATATCTTCATTACTTCTATTGTTTAATGTTAAAGCAAAAACCATCAGTAGAGTGAATGTTGTAGTTATCTGGAGCTGTGCTGGTGGTACAGAGGGAAGGAGGCTTTGCCAAGGGAACTATATCCTTTGCAATGCAATCTGAGTGCACCTGGATGGAGATGCCCAAGGAACTCTGTGAGGCACTCACAAGATGATCACAAATGTGCAGCAAGTCAAGAGCTGCTAACACCTGTGTTTGTGTTTTGGCATCATCCTGAAGAGATTAACACCAATACATAAACATGGAAAGGCACATTCTACAATGGAATGGGCACTTTTTTCCTAAATAGAAATTAAACCATTTAGCAAAAGCATTTTAGAGCCATTCTGTTCTCATGCCAACAGGATTTGGATGTCTCTCCAGGCACATCTAACAATGCAGAGGCAGGCTTGGGGCCAGACAATCTATAGGCAATTTCTGAATCCTGCTCTGAAACTATTTATGTTCTGATTGTCAAATGAAAAGCTTTGTTTTGCTTCTGGAAGCAGTCAGCTGGAGAAATGACTCCATTCCTGTGGCTTAGAGGGTGGTGATGCACAGTTACACAGGGAATAACTCAAGCTACACCTTAAATAGAACTTCCTGTCAATAGAGAGTTGTATTTTCACTCATAGTTGTTTTCTTTATCACTTGTCAGTACAAATGGAGTTAAATACTCTTGTGCTTGAAAATGGCTCTCAGGTGCTCAATTTTGACATAATGTTTGAAGCATTTTCTCCATTGAAATGCTGGAATTTTCCCCCTTTGCCATCAATACCCAGGCTGGGCCCTTCCCCTGAGAGTGACTGACAATAACCAGAAAGAATGCTCAAGTGTGACAGGAAGAGGGAAATGCAGATAATTCTGCTTGTATTTATCCATGAGTTGGAAAGTCAGGAAAAGAAGGATGATCCTGATCATCTACAACTTCTATTACCAAGAATAAAAAGTTTGTTTTGTTTTTTTTTAAATACATTTTAATGCTTTCTTCTCAACTTTGATTCTTTTCAACCTCGATGTGCTGGAATTAACTGGAAAGCCAAGTCTGAACTATGGGGAGATAACTTATATGATACAAGCTCTGCTACTGAAAATCCAACCCCTTCAATATCCAGATGTTTGTCGTGTCTTGGCTTGGCCAAAATTTTCAGTCCTAGTTCATTACATTTAGATTAGACATTAAGTCTTTTAAATGAACAAAGATCTGTTCTTCCTGCTGTAATTTAATACAGTCATCTTCTAAAATGCCATATCACTAGGTTGGCTAATACCAGCATCTGACTTGGATCTTAACAAATACATCTTTGAATTCATCACACTGGCTTTTTCTTTTCTTTTTTGCCTGATGAACTCCAATGGTTTATGTGAAACACTGTAATCCAGAAATGCTTCCATATCACATCATAAAGCTAACAGCCTTGCTAACCACCTCTTTGCTGACAGAACACACTGCACAAAGTGAAGAATCCAGGATTTGAAAGGAAAAAAAAAAGAAAAGCCTTTAACAAGGTGGAAAGCAGGATTTTTGAGGAAAGCTTCATCACCTAGCTACACTTCAACAATAGCTTTCCCCCTCCTTCCAACCCATTCTAATTAAATACAGCTGGAGAGAGCACAAAAGAATTTCATTAATTAATTGGCAACCTGCTGACACTAATTAAGCTATGAAAATTCAGCAGATTTTCAACATTAGTCAGTTCCATTTGTTGGGAAGTTTGCCTTGCATCTCTAACACTATCAAAACACAGGGGGAAAAAAATAAAAGAACTTTGTGCTTAACACCTGTGGGAACAAAATGACCTATTATTGGGAAAATGAGCTATCAAAGCTTGCACTTGCACAGAGAAGGTGCTGTGCTACAGAAGCTCTTAGGGATAGATTCCCTGACAAGTGGAAGAAGGGCTTCCCAATTCCAGCCTCCTCCTCAGTGTAGGAGGAAAGAATCCCCAAACACTAAGTAGCACACAGAGGGGAATTTAGATTTAATCCTCTGCAACACCCTGGGCCAGCTGCTGATTAAGGAAAAATTAACATTACTGAAAACAAGCAAACTGACATTGTAAATTTCCCAAACCTAGATAACGGGATAAGATGGGTGTGTAAATAAGGTGAATTGTATANATCACTGCAGCAAAGCTTCCCATGGCTGTTGCTGCTGCCACTGTCTCCCAGTCAAGATTGCCTGCTGGAACTAACAGCCAACACACCAACTCTTCCACCCATATTTTCTAAACCTCATTTAAGATTTCTAAGGAGCCCTCACTTAACATTTTAACAGTTAATTACACTGTAATGAGGAAGATTTATGATTTCAGCTCTCCGGGCCTACCGGCAATGAGTGCTTCTGCTGTTATCTGAGTGGACATTAATGAATGCCATCTGCTGCTTGCTCTTTCCCTTGCCAAACCCCTACTCCCAGCTCACTACATGAGTAAGCTTTCAGCACCCTGTTGGAAATGTGCTAACCTTGACCTGTATCCACATTATTTATTAACAATCTAGACCAAAAAAAAAAAAGAGGAATGCAGCGCAGAAGAAAAACATCATCTACTTTTTTTTTAGGAAACTAATCCTTTTCGTGCCACAAGGACTGTAAGAATCAACAAGCAATTAATTGATTTTTAAAAGAAAGGAAATAAGTTACTGTGGAAAAGTAGTGTATAACTTTCCTGCTTCCCCCTCTCAGTTTTCTCTTTCCCATGAGATGTAAGAGCTAAATCCACCTGATAGAGTACAGCACCATTTGCTTTCCCCACCATATTTTCAGAGATCTAATTAATTTGAAGCTGGCAACTAATTTTGGATCTGCAGTATAAAGTATTTCTTCTGAAACAATTTTATAAGAATTGATGGATACCAAAAGTAGAGAGAGGTTCTGTAAGCTAACATGCCTTTCAGTTCTGGAATTCTCAGTGAGCACCTGGTGAATCAGTCAGGAAAGTGGCAACCTCCTGTTCAGGAATGAGTCATTTGTTACACTCTAAATCTTCATTAACAAAATCAGAGTCTACCTATGTACTAGCTCACATCCTCCCCTCCAAACACACACTCATTGTTCTAAGCTAGGAGCTTCACCTTGAGACTGTAACTGAGTGTAAGCCAAAGAAGAGTCACTGTTTTTGTGCAGGTGAAGATGAGGAGCTAGGATCCTCAAGACCTGACTGTATCCTTCAATGCTTTCTTGCTGTAGGTGAGCTAACTCAAAGCAGAACAGGTAAGTGTATGCCTAAAAGGTCCTAGAACTGTTGCCAACTAGGAATAAGCAGTCCCTGGAAAAGACTGGCAGTCCCATTGCCTCAGCCATTGTGCAGTGACTCAGGGAGATGGGAAGATGCTCAGCACCCACCAGAATCTGTCTCTTTGCAATGTGTTGATTACAATACACAAAATAGAATGAAGAATGTGTGTTTTCCACTAAAGGTGGAAAAAGAACTATGCTAGCCAGTGTACCATTCCTGCTTCTAAGCTTTTTTTATACTCTCATTTAATCCAGTCATAACTGTAATATTTTATCACAGGATCAGAGTGCAGTTGGCAAAACCTTTGATAATGCAGTTGATTAATAAACAAACTGAGGCAGTTGATCTTGGCTAAGACTGGAAGAGACCTCTAAGCTCATCAAGACCAACCATACCTATCACTAACACACCACTAACCCATGGCCCTAAGTAATCCATGCCCCTAAGTAACCCAAATCCTTAAGTATCCCACAGTGTTCACATGGAGCCTTCCATTTTTCAGCCTGCCTCATGTGTTATTATTTTGCCAAAAATAACTGCCAGCAAAGCCACCATGGTAGAAGAAGGCATTGAGATTATCAACTGCACCAGAAAGGACCTGGAGGTCTTACTTGGTTGAAGCAAGGTCAGCCAAAGGGGATAAGAACACTCTGGAGACTGATCCTCAGATGTAGACATTGGACTATTTTTCTACTGAAATAATACAGGAAAGGAAGAGAGGCAGAAGATTAAAGCAGACTTTAATCTTAATAATAGAATTTTTGACTCTATTGTGATTAATAAAGAAGGCTTGGCTGTTACATACAAGGAAATATTAATAGCTGAAAATGCCAACTGAGGACTGAACCCTTCAGTTGCCATGAAGATAACCAAATGGAAATGGAGACAAGGAAGGTTATATTGACAACAGAAAGGAAAAAAGTTCAAGCCATGCCTTGGGGCCCAAACAGGAGAGCAAAAGTTAAAGGAAAAATTCATGAAAGATGCATGACTACCAGATTCAGATGTATTGCTATTAAGTGCATTCATTAAAGGATCATCAAGAATATGTGGCCTAAAAATGAGAGAGAAGCTGATCATTTCAGTGGGTGGAAAGCAGCAGAGCATGACAACAATTTCAACTAAGATCTCTAAATCTTGCATTCCAGCTTCCACTGCAAGAGGAGAAAAAAACCAAATAAAAATCACACAATAAATGATAAAAGTGACAAAAGAACCTAGGAGATGGAATGTTAAGGCTACAGGGCAGTAGCCCACAATGAAGCACTCATTTGTTTTGAAACCATCAGGAAATTATCTGCTCATTAAGCATGTTGAGCAATGCTTTCCTTCTGAAGGCAAATCCCACACCTCCTGCTCAAGGAGTTGTAGTGATGCTGACCAGGTCCTTTGGTATCTGAAGCCCTTTTTTACATTCCACTGTGGTTGACATCATCTGTATTTTCCCACAGAACAGGTTCTAACAGATCCTTTGGCCAGGGTTTTGACACCTCTGCATGAGATGATGTTTAACACCTCATCAGTTGGTATGCATATGCTAATGGTTGCTGTTTAGCACCTGTTTTCTCCTTTCCTGCTGTTCAGGCACAACACACAACTACCACAATCCTGCCTTTGCAGAGCATTTCCCCACCTCCCACAGCACATCAGAGCCATCTTCTGAAAACACAAAGCAAATCCTGTCCCCACCTCAAGGAAAACAGTGCAATGGCTGAAGTAACCACTTCTCAGGCATTTTTTTTTCTTTACTAGTTTTGTTAATGCATCCAAAGAGAGTAAGCCAGGTCTGGAGAATGGGAAAGGATTGGTTTGGAGCAGGAGCCTCTTCTCACCAGCTTCCAAACTCCTTGGTGGGCATTGTCCATCAAGTTCCAGAGCATCCATCTGCTGCTGCTCCGTGCCAACCCAGCACAGAAGCACAGAAGCATTAAGGTTGGAAGAGAGCTCTAAGATGATCAAGCCCAACCATCCCACATTTGTTCACTGAGCATCCTTCATTATAAACCCATTCACAGATTAACACAAGCCAGGAGTTGTGATTCCCATGAATCTGCAAGTCAGGAATCCCAGCCTTTACTAGCCTGTGCCACATCATGATCATCCCTCATTTAAAATACCACTCAATCCTCAAGTTCATTTTCACTATGGAAGTAGGATTTAACCCACTGCAAATTCTTGTCTAGGTGGAATCACACCCTGTGCCCTCCCAAAGTTTTTAGGTTGTTTCATTTATTAATTAGGACAATAGCAGGCCTGCTCAGACATTACTCAAAACTTGGAGCAAAAGGAAAACACTACCAGTGCTTCAAGCACTGCTGCTTGAGCTCTCAAGATAACCTGAAGCATCACTTGGCTTCAGGCTGCTAGCAGGTCTAGAGCCAAATGTAGCATTCCCTGCTGAGCTAGTCTAGATACCACACGTAGCTGTGGCACAGGAATGGATAAAAGAGCAGAAATGCCATGATTTTTCATTTGAAGAACAGAATACATTGCATAAAGCTTTCCAGCTCCTTGACATTGAGAAGAATGGTGTGTGACACTTGTAGGGTTAGGTAGCCACTCATTCAGCACAGCATCGTTTATCTGCCAGCAGGATGTGTCTCTGGTTGTTACTTCAAAGCAGAAATTCAATAAAAATTTAAATAAAAACAGATCTGTCAGTAGAAAGCTTTAATATTTCACAGCACCCTCAATCTCTTCCCTTTGTAAAGTGCTTGCAGACTTCCTAAACTTGTTCTGCACTACACAAGGCTCATTATTGAGCAGAAAGAGACCATGAATCACCTTTAAACAGCTACACTTGCCTGAAACATTACCATTTGTGTTTCATGCCCATCACTCTGAAGCTGGCTTTGCTAAGGACTGCAGAATGCTCCAGAACTCTGTGTGCCTTGCAACAGCTCTAAGAATCTCTATGTGAAGGACTTCAGCATGGTTACATAGAATCCTAGAATGGTTTGGGTTGGAAGGGACCTCTGGAGCTCATCTAGTCCAACCCCCNATTCCTGAGGGAGGAGATAACATGAAAGGTTTCATTTCTAAGCATAAATCTTTTCCTTCCTCTCTATGGAGTACACAAGAGTCCTTCATGCCACATGCTGGATCTCAGACAGCACATTAGTTGGTATAGACTGTACTAGAAATCCACTTTGAAATAAGGGAAACAAAGGATTCAATTATTCAAAACTGACCTCTCCCTCTCTATTTTTCCCTCAATTTTTCCTTACCCACTCATATATTTGATGAGCCTAACAAATGCTGCAGCATTCACTGCTTATGGCAGACTCCTGGTTTAAAGCTGCTAGAGCCAAGAAAGCAAAGAGTTTATGAGAGAGAGAAATGTCTCTTCTATAAGTGCATAGGGCAAGGTATATTCTCTCCATAGATTATTTTAATATCAAAATACTTAGTCTACTCAGCTATCTCTCAAATTATTTAACAATTCATCTCTTGAGAATAACCACATTGAGAAGAAAAGTGAGCCACTGACATCACATAGCAGATTCAGATGATATCTTCAATAAAAGCATTTGCTTTTACATTTTAATTGCACACCCTAACAGCAAAATTAACAATCTGCCAAAGCCAATATGTTCATGTAAAGAAAATATTGCAAAATATGAACATAATTATACGCACATAAACAGACTCACTTCTATTTGATTTGAAAAGTTTATTCCAGGCAAAAAAAAACCCAAACCAACAAAACATCTATGTTCTAGCCAAGTCACAGTTTTAGAACCATGCCACAAATTACAGCACTAAAATTTTGTGAGGAAGATTAGGATAAAATTGTCATTTCCTCTCAACTTGACTGGGCAAAAGAGAGACATTAAAATGATCACAGGAATAATCTATTATCTCACCTATGTATCCTTGTTATTTGAAGATATCTGGAAAAATATGTTAAGTGGTTTTTAAAATTCATGAACCTCTGCCATTCTTTTCTTTACACAAGTGTTGGCTATCATGTCCTGTCATAAATGGTGAAATAAAAGGATTTAAGTCAACCCAACAACATTAAATCTCTTTCTGGGTTTATGTTAGCAACTAGGATGCATTCTGCACAAAAATCTTGGCCTTCTGTTGGAGAATAAGTTCACAAAGACCCAAAGACACAGCCAGGAGGCTGTAAAATAATTAACTTGGATCAAATAGCCAAGGAAAAGAATAGCCAGGACTCCAAAGTGCAGATAAAGCCAGCTGTGCTCCAGCTGTGGGAGCTGGGAGGGAAAAGGGATTCCTTAACTTAACCTTGATGAGGTAGCTGCAAAAATCAAGGCATCAAAGGTCACCTGCTTGCTCTTCTCAACACAGCAGCACTGCAGTTTCAGAAAGGTTATTCTATTATTTCACAGTTATTTACAGTAGAATGGAATGTTTGTTTGTTTTTAAGAGAATAGCAGAAGAAACCTTTATTTTAACAAACAGGAATAAAATATATAAAAATCCTTAGCACTTTGAGGGGAAAAAAAATAAATGTATTCCCTCTTCCTGATTTATATCTGACAATCAGGCCATAATGCACACAACACACAAAATGCTCTTTTATCATCCAGAAATGCTACACAAATAAAGTTTGAACTCTTCCTGGGGAACTGTAAGCATGCAATCAATGCCAGCCTAACAGTTAATCAATGGTAGCTTCATCAAGGATTAGTTTATGGAAGGGCAACCTTCCTCAGGTCCTTGATTTAAAAACCTCAAGTTAATTCAAAGCAACATGAGGCAGCCAGAAAAGCATTGTCTGCTCCTTAAAAAGTCACACATCTGAAAGTTAGCTATCTGACACACAAAAGATTATAAGCCTGCTGCTAATCATCCCCACAAAAGTAGCTGAGGATTTGATAATACACCAAGAGATGAATGTAATTAAAAATGTGCTTGTCAGAAATAAAATATATAAAATATAAATATAAAATATATGTATAAAATATAAATATATAAAAATACTTGTAATATTTATAGAAGTCTGGTAAAATGGCAACTGGTAAAGCTAAGCTTTCATCTAGTGAGAAAACAAGGAATGGTTTGCTTCTCTTCCCATCACTAGGCAACTTCCATAAAGTTGCTGAGATGAAGATCCCATCCCCTCTGAAATTCAGGGACATTTATCAGATAAACAGAATTGATCTAAACAATTCTCAACATTCACTGATTAATTGAATGTGGATGTGACAAATAACTTATATAAAATGCAGAGGAATAGATCACCTTGTATTTACTAGAAGGAAAAGAACATGGAAATACAGAGTGGAAGAAGTGGCCTTCTTGAAACTCACCTTAGGCTGAGCCACATGTACCTTCCTGTCACAGCTGAAGATAACAAAAATGACATTGTTTTATAGAAATGGAAAAAAAATAAAGCTATTTTCTTGTAAGAAGACCAAGGAGGCAATTTAACTACCAGTGAACTGGAGGTGCTACTGCAGAGCCATATGGATCTCTTGCACATCCATCTCTTCCAGCTGTGTGCTCATCTGGCAACAACCAGCCCTCACTGGTGACTCTTCCTTCTTTCCACCTCTTCTGGATGCTCCATAGCTCTCTGCTTGTGAGAATTCCCTTTGCCCTCCCAACCTTTACAGAATCACCAAGGCTGGAAAAGACCCCCAGGATCATCAAGTCCAGCATTTGGACTAACTCCATTCTACAAGTATCTGGTCCTCTTGCCATTTGCTTGTTAACTGCTTGGTTTTGAAGAGATTTTTCTTCCTATGTTTGGTGCCATAACTGATCTTTCTTTATCTGGGAAACTAGAAAACAAGCCAAACTCTCAAAAAAACCATCCAGAGTGGGTAATTTTCCAATAAGAAGCAGTAACTCCTCCTACCTGCCACTGGATTATAGCTATTCAGCATTATTAAGTACTTCTGGTTCCCCACAGCTAAACAAATCCCAAAGCACCTTCTTTATTGCCTTTTTTTTATTGATGAGGTTTGTCATTTTCTGGGCTGTGGTATAATAGAGGGCAATTTAGGCACTGATGCACACAAATGTTACCTTTTTGCAAGGCATCAGCAGCAATCATCTCCTTTCAAAGATGCTGAGAAGCAGCTATAAACCTTCTCCTGCCAGAGGCAAGCTCAGCTGTGTAACAGATCTTTCCCAGACTGTGTTTGTAAGGCCTGCATTCATCAAATCTAGCAATAATTAAGGTGTAAAAGCAATTCAATGCTTGCATGGCCAAAAGAAAATAGGCATTGAGCTGCCTGCTATGTTTCTCTGATCTCTTTGTAGTGCTGCTGGCTGAAAAGCTTGAGGAAGACATGAGGCCCAGGTCCTATCTGCATGGCTTCATCATCTCAGGAAAGGGATGATGAGGTGGGCCACAGGAATCAGTGAACCTCAGGAGAACCTGTTAGCATTCAAGCTGAGAGCACAACTCCTGAGAATTGCAAGGTGCCAGGTGTAGACCCCTGATTTCAAGCCCTTTTTCACCTTAAGCTTGGTGAAAGTATCACTTTTTCACTTCACCGGCAGCAGAAAGAAATGAAACTCTGATCCTCTCTCCAACCTTTACAAGTCAGCTAAATAAAAGGTATTCCAGCAAGCAATTGCACCAAGCAGTAATATTCACTGAAATGAAGATTTCCCCTCCCCTAAGTACTAGAAAACACTTGATACTTAACAGAAATAGAAATACTTCATGGAACTAGTTATAGAAGTGGCATTTTCACTAGAAACAATCTGAACTAAATCATTCAATCACCATTTCTATCCAGAAGTGAAATGCTGGACAGATTAAAATAAAAAGGAATTTGCCCACCAAACTTGTTTCTGAATAAGCTGAAGCTGTAAACTATGATTGTCATCCATGGAGAAATCACATTCAGGGCCAGTAACTCTAGGAGTGACAGCCAGGCATGGCAGAGCCTGGAAGTGTTGTTAGAGTCCAGGCAGCAGGCTGGAATCAGTCAGGAATCATTTTGATTCCAATCACAGCTTATGGCCCTAAGGAAATCACTTTATTTCTATCTCAGGTTTTTGTTCATTTCTATAAGGAGAAGGATATACATTTTCCTCCAAACCCTATTTCAGAGGGGCAGTGGGCAATTACTTAGGACCTGTAATGCTTTCTGAGGTAACAAATCTCTCTTTGGCTTAAGTCTTGTATTTTAAAAAGCCTGCCATTGTCATAACTCTACCTCTAAACATTAGCAAAAAAATAACTGAAATGCTGCTTATACTTCCAGATGGAAATGAACGTGACCTCAGAAAAGAGATGAAAATACAGATATATCAAACATTGAGCCTCACTGTGCCTGGGGAGAGTTTTCTCAGCAGCAATGCTGGTGATGTATGGCAGGATCACTGCAATCACAGAGTCAGGAAGGTTGGAAGAGACCTCTAAGCTCATCCAGTCCAAGCATCCCTAGCACTGCCATACCACTACCCCATGGCCCTAAGGAGAGCAGCTCAATGTTTCTTTAACCCCTGCAGGGATGGTGACTCCAGCACCTCCCCAAGACTTAACAACTCTTTGTGTGGAGAAATTCCTCCTTATATCTAATCTAAACCTCCCCTGGTGATGAAGGCTTGGAGAATATGATTCCTCTCAGAGCATCTCATTCTCCAGACATGTCTCTCTTTCTCCTTAAATGACTCTAGAGGGAATCTGTGGTAACACAGTTCTTCATCTGGGAACCTTGGATACTTGGGAGAATGTTGGGTCCCTCTTCTCTCACTCTAGTGTATCTTCCAGTTGGTTTTTACCTGTAAACCACAGTTAGGACAGATTAAACCTGCCAAATAGCAGGAGCAGGAAGCTCTCAGAGGCTAAGTGCTGATAGACTACCTAGTCCTTTAGTTAGCCATCACCTAGGAATCCTGAATGTTTCACATCCTTTATAGATGTACCATTGCCCTTTAAACATGCATTCATCCTTTGATTATTTCTTCACTGACAGAAAAGCACAATGAAAATAGAGCCTGTCATTTTTTTGCAGTATATTAGACATATTCCAATAAGCTTAGTCTATAAGTGGCTGTCTCTAGAAGGCTATTCCAATCCACAGTAAATGCCTTGAGAAACTGAAAAGCACTCCCTTTGTCCCCTGAAACCAAAAAGCTTCCAATCCCTACTTTTAAGTTGTTGTAGGCTTGAGACATGATTCCCTCCTCCTAAATGGCAGCACTGCACACTGCTGCAATCCCCCTGGGTCATTCCTGATGTAAATTCTCATTAAGAGAGGCTTGGGTAACATTACATTTGCAATATTCTGCTCCAGATTCTGTGTTTGGAAATCCATCTCTAAAGCTGAAACAGCTCTTTCATTAACTCACAAATGCCAGACACACTGCTTGGCTTGGCAGCCACAGACAAGTTTGGTTGGAATGTTTACAGACAAAAATCCTCTCCCTTGACCAAGACAATAAAAGGAATGATGCCCTCAGCTTGGGTCTGAAGATTTAAACATAATGCAGCTGGAACAGAAAGTTAATGGGAAGTCAATGCTGTTTGATAGAGCTTCACACAATATTCTGATCCCATTGACCTCTTGGGGCATCATTATTCTTTCAACTTGTGGACAGCTTGAGAGAGGAAATCACAATGCTGATATTCATTAAGGGTTATTTTTTGTGCATTGCAAAACAAAGGAAGGGACCAGGAAACAGAATGTTGGTAGAAGTGACAATAATAAACATACTTCAAAAAAACCCCAACAAATCCAAAACCCCAAAACCACAGTTAGAAAATAATTAATAGATGCACTTCCCACAGACTTTGAGCTAGAGATTGAGTCACCTATGGTTCTCTGGCCCCAACCAAATGATCTACTACTAGATTGCATCAGCCAGCTCCTTCTAAAGCTGCAGATGAAATATATTGTAAAGAAAAGAAAGAATAAAAGGTCAATTTTCCTTTTTTGCTTGTAATCTGTACAAGAATTCATTGTGATATTCCAAAATGAATTACCATTAAAGAATGGTTATTCATTAGGGGAGTACATCCCACCTGCATCCCTGATATTCTGGAGATGCTCTAGGCTTCCTCACATCCCTCCTAAAATGTTAGACAAGGATTCAACAACATGAAGAATGGACATGAAGAAGCTTGGCTGATCTTACCAAGGATGCTTGTTTGCTAGAATGTTCTTAGCACATCAGTGCACATCCCACAGACTCTGGGCCCAGAAAGCTGCTAACTGATACCATGGTGGATTTAAAGCACCACAGCATAGACTCACAGAGAGCAAACTGAGAATTCCTGAGCAAAAAAAGGCTTTTAGCCAAGTTCCCATCACTCACTCTGCTATATTTCAGGGGAACATGCCAAGTGCTGGATGCTCCCAATTGCAAGGGAAGCTTTCAGTTTCTCCTTTTAGCTCTGCTTTGCTTTGCAAGAGACTGAAGCCAGGCCTCCTCTTCCAGACAACTCCACTAATTCAGCTAATTAGCTGTATAGATCAGATTTCCTCCCATGAACTGATGAATATTAGATTATTTAGGATATGGTGCACTGCCAGGAGGCAGTAAGATGCTCTGTCTCCAGAATGACCAATATAGCCCAGGTGGAACTGTAGTTTTGCCTCACTTTCTCTTCTAAACATGAAACTATGTTCAAGTGCAACATTATGTTCAGTCCTCACAACACAGCTTGCTCTAGTTAACTCCAATACATATCCTAACAATTACACAGTGTATTTTCACTTACAAGCTAGCTCTAAACAGGAAAAAGAAAAAAATATAACCTCCTCAATCACTCTGTGAAACCAAATCAATACAAAAGCAGGAAGGGCAACCCTCAGAAACAGACACAAAACATGCTGCACAGTGAATTTGTGAAGATAACTGAATTTCTGCTCAGCTTGAATTTTACTTGTCACTTTTATATGTACACGTGTAACCTTAGAAATGTATTAGTTGGTCTAACTAACATGAACCAAAGCAATCCAAACTGTAGCTAGAACTCATAACAAAATGCCACTTTACAGTTTGCAGCTTTACTTACAGAGAAGACTAAATATAGTTGCAGACAGACTACAATCAGTATAGGCTAAATTATCACTTCATCCTGTAAGAAAAAGGAAAATTCCTGCTCCTTTACACATTTATTTCCTAACTTCTACCCTGTAGCCACTGATTAGCCCAAACACAACAAAAATCAGCTCTCCCATGACCAAATGCTTACAGACAACAGCAGTGATTGAAGCAGCTCAAGACTCTGGGATGGCAATCAGCTGCACATAGGTTACTAAAGACTGGTTTTCCTTTAGAAAAAAAGATACATAATAATGCAAATTTTAGAGTAATTATTTTAACACAACCACAGTCTCCAGGAGGAACTCAGTGGTTTTGTTTTTCATGTGGTGAAGACACAGTTCCTTGGTAAGGGAATGGTTGTGGAGCTGAGCTGGTGTTCAGTTCCCAAGCAAGATGTGAACATTGTAGGCTTTGTCATTTAAAGTTTGCTGAGGAAGGATTCTGAGGTTTTGGATGGAAATTCTAGTTCAGAGGAAGAAAACAAAATAACCACAGAATAAAGGGATAATGGATAGAAAACTGAATGGAGGAACTGGAGGCTCTACATCTTTCCTAGTTTAGATGACTCCTCTGCTTATCTGGCATATTATATATAATAGTATACATAACATACATAAAATAATAGTTATACAAAACAGTGCACAATCCAAGTAGGTAAAACATTAACATGGATGCTAGAGATCTCTTTTCAAGCCCATGCCCTGCTCAGTGCTCTAAAATACTTTGTCTATCCCTAAGCCCTCCTGCAGCTGCTTTGCTGTTAGAGAGAGATGGATATGGGTTTGAGGCTATTTTTGGAACTTTCAAGAGTCCACAGGACAGGAAAATGAAGTTGTTCTGAGTGCTTTCAACATTCATTGCATGTATACTTAACACACACTTTACAACAGCATTATTGTCAGAAAGTCACGAAGAAAAGAAGTTAAGCCTATGGGTAAAATGCACACAAGCTTCTCCTCGAGCCAATCCATGCACATGGAAGAGGATTCCTTGGGAAAATGGCAGAAAGTAGGATCAGGCTCATTCCCTTGGCACACCTCCTTCCTCAGCCAGCCTCCAGCTTTTGATAAGTCATTAGGAAAGATGACATGTGTATCCTGGCACAACTAGGTCCTAGGGAAAAGTTGACAGATGTTGCAGTATAAATCAGTTCTGATGCACATTCTGTTGCCTCCAGAGGCATCTTCTGGTCTTCTACAAAAGGTTACTGAACCATCTATAATACAGAAATGCAGATACAATTGTAAGGAATAAATGTAAGGTTCTGCTCTCCCCCACTTAGAAAGTCTACTGCATGAATAATGCTCCATCTGCACAGTGGTCAAATGGGAGTGAAATTGATTTTAGATGTAGCACATGGAGCAGCACAGACCTTAACAAGCTTAGTGACATAGGGGAGCCTGTCAGGAATCTGTACAAAATTCATGATACAAGGAATCTGTATAAATGAGAATCTGGGACAAGGAAGGATGGGGAGTTGAATTACAGGAAACTTTTATACCAAGTAATCAAAATGCATCACATGCTGGAGGCATGATCAAGGAGATTATAACAAAGTTTAGTCACATTAAATTTATAATAAACATGGGAAAGATGTCAGATGTGCAGGAACATCTCGTGACCATTTAACTTCTCTGCATGCATGGATAAAAGGCAAGCCCTGGGAACACAAGACTCCTCTGCTGCCCTGCTTAGCTGGACAGATGGCTTTGTGCCTGCAGCCTCAATCTTTCCACAACTTACCTTTGTCAACCTCAGGGGAGTACATCCCACCTGCATCCCTGATATTCTGGAGATGCTCTAGGCTTCCTCACATCCCTCCTAAAATGTTAGGCAATGATTCAACAACATCTGGCAATTGTGCAGAAGGAAAGAAGAAGAGTTAGGGTAATAACAGTCTGCACTCTTTCCTCTTCTTGCCACTGCAATGCTGGAGGGAGTTGATGCACAGAGAATTCCTCTAGCCTCTTGGTTCTCCAGCATGATTTTTCCTGCATAATTCTGCCATCCTTCTGAGCAGCCACATCCACCAAAGCTACAGGAGGAACTTGGGTTCAGTCTGTGCTCAACAGAGGAGTAGCTAGGTTCAGCTTTACTCCAGCAAGCTTTGGCATTTCATCCTGCTTGCTCTGACTGCCACTTGTTCCACATCCTGAGGGTTAGCTTGATTCTCATCCTTGGCTTCATCCAGTTTCAGGATAACCTGAACAACCTGCTGAAAAACCAAACATATCTCAGGGAATAAAAAGTCAGCCTGTTTATAGTTTGTTATTCCACAAAACACACATTTTCCTTATCAAGTCTACAGCAAATTCATCTGTTTTATTGTCAAAAAACCCAAAATAGTAGAAGTATGTCTTAAAGTTCTTCTGTTTCAAAAGAGCTGCATATGAACATTTTCTACAAGGTGAAACCAAATTGCTGAGTTTAAATGATTGATAACGAGCAAGTTTATTTTCTCTTGCTGAATCTATTTCAGGAGCTTGAAGATGTTAATGATGACTTTGCTTTCCTGTCTTTCATTAAGCTTTGTAAGGATTATGGATTGAAAAGAATTATTAAAAGAATGAAAAAGACTGCAAGCTAAAGTTTGGGAAAGAGCCCATGGCCAAACTGGGACCTTTAGTCATGGAAAGCTCAGCATCAACAACATTTGAAGAAGCACTTATCAATATTTTCACCTTTCAACCTGATCTATCATTTTCATCAATATATAAATACCATTGATGAGATTTACATGCATTCAGTGAACTCTGGTCACCTCATTCCTGGAATATGAAATAATTCATTTATTGAATAGCTCTTTAAATCCTCTGACTATAGCAGTCAAATATCTAATCATCAGGAACTGCCACATCCTGGGGAAGCAATAGGGTTAGCTTCATCTTCTAGAAGGAGAAGAGAGACAGAGAAAGGATAACACTTCCTTTAAATTAGGATGTCCAATCTGAAATATTTAAGGATCCATTTTTTATAATAGCCCAATGAACTGATTTAATTCATTTCAAACTGGAAGTCAGTGTCAAATTCTTAAGCTGTAAACCAAATATGACCCCAAGCAAAGAAAAAAACCCAAAGGAAAACAGCATTAACATTTATTTCAGTGTTTTAAACATGACTCCCAAACTGATTAAATTTCAATCTGAACATCCTCACATTGAATGATTTTCCATGTGAACATCCTCAGCCAGGAAACTGTGCTCTGAAATGCTCCTGGCCTGTGCCACTCAGTGCTTCCCCCTGCCCTGGGAATCCTGCAGCCTTTGGGACAATCACAGTACTCTTTTAGGCATGAAAACACTTCCATATTCATTGGATTGCTTCTCTCTCAGACCTGTCTTCCCCACCAAGGGTTCAAGATAAGTCTTGAAAGCACATCACAATGCATTTAAAAAGGGACAAAAAGATTTCCTCAGGTTTAACAAATTGAACTTGGCTGTTTGATTTTGCAATCCTTCTTTCCTTGGACTCTGTTCCATGGGAATAGCTTCCCCTATCCTTAAACAAACAAAAAGCAAACCTAAAACATTCCCAGTAATTTCATCTTGGCTTTTCTGTCTCTTAACCCATCTCCAGCAATTAGACCACTTATGGGATTCCAAACTTAGGAACAGAGGACAGGATGAAGGGAAGTGAAGTAGTTTGCAATACCAAAGAGCAGTGAAAGCCAAATGGCTGAGAATTGAGACAGCAAGGCCCAAAACTACAAAGTTTAAGAGGCTTAGCACATGCCACAGTCTAACTGTAGACTCAGAAAATCAACCCTCAAAACAAACATTTTTGGTTTCAGTTAGTTGTTTCTCCTTATCTAGCTCCTCTTCTGTATTTCAAATAACCAGAGCTTTGCTCTTTCCACTTGTGAATGGCATGAGAGCTGTGAGGACTTGGCTATGCTTTGCCTGCACAGGGAATAATGAAAGAGAAGCCTAAACTTCCTTCCCCTAGGAGAGGATGGTTTCAGAGATCAGGCTTCTGAGCACACTCACAAAATATGCCTGAACCAATATGCTCTGGTCAGGAAGACATTCAGCAACCACAAATTCATGAACTAAAAGGTCTGTCAGTCAGCAATTTAGCACAGTGATTTATTGTGCCCTGCTGCAATGCCTTCAGGAGCCAGACTACTTTGCTTTCAAAGAAAACAAGAGCAGCACTTTTTATATTGGGTTGAAATTTATCCCTTGATTCCATAAAGCCTCAAGTTGCTTTCTCTAACTCACATCAAGATTTCAATGATGGAACCACAAAACTTAAAGACAAGCAACAAGTTAATACAATAAAACCAGCTAAGTGTTTCTTGCTACTGACAGCCAGCTCAATTTTCACTGATAGGAGAGAGAAATAATTCAAATAGTCCTTCACACCATCTTCTTTTCTGGATTTGGACATAGTTTGCTATGTATCCTAAAGGCATCACACTTGAAAGTGTTTAGGGATCCCATTCCCTGGCACATAAAGAGTCTTCAACTCCAGATTCCTACAGAGGGGACTGCAGCAGCTTGAAGGATGGAAGCTAATAACTTCAACACAGCATGCCTATGATTTTATGCACAGAAACTTGGCAAGAGTCAGAGTGTTTGGAGTGGAATGTGGCTATGCTAATATTCCCTCCTGGGAATAGCTCCTGTTCACTGTATAATCAAGATCTCAGAGATGCCTTTTTTTTTTACAGAGCTGCTCTCAAAAATGAGATTATCTTCATTATTATTAATTTCAGCGAAATAAATGGCCTCAAAGTTGAGTGCTAATTGCTGTCCCTGTCACACAGCCCAAGAAGGGCAGGAGTTGAGTTTTGTGCAACAGAACCTCAGAGATACAGGCTACAACCTTGCAAAGCAATAAAATGACTTCTAATGAGCCTAATAGAAACCTTGAACTCCAATGTCTCTAGCTGCAATTCCCTCACAACAGAACACAATACAGAGTAAATTTCCCCTTATTTTTTTTTACCTCCAACAGCACTTTTATGCTCAGAGAAAACTTCAGAATAAATAGTGGCCTTTCTCTACAGGAACCCCTTACATTCTATGATCCTATGATTGTATGAGTTGCCAACAAGCAGACATGGCTGATAAGAAACCCACACATGGATTTGTTGTCCCCTCTGGTGGTTTATTTCCATGCTTTGCAAACAGGATGTTTTTTACTGGAATACTATTGAAATCAGTACTAACAAGCCCATATGAAAATCCATTAAGGCTTGGAAGTGTCTGCCCTGATTTCACCTCTAGATTAAGGGTTCAGGAACACAGAAAAACTCACTAACCTTGATTCCTGTTATCACTTAAGAGCAGGCCAGATAAGCTCTTGGATCAAATGTAAGATATTTCAGTCTAAACTCACGTGCCAAGAGCTCAAGCTCAGGCTTAGGTTGAGCATCGTGCCTAAGACAGCATTGTCTTCCGTGGCACAACAGATGAAATCAGAGCTCTGACACAGCCTCACACCCCCAGAGTGGGCATTTCAGTCACAGAATGGCCTTTTTCCAGGATTCCCATCTAAAACTGAGTCCCAAGATACTCCTAGCAGTAACCTGAGGAGATGCACTTGATGGGACTGAAACCCACACAATGGCTCATGGAAAACAGCAATACCAATAGCTGCTTATCTCCCCAACACCCAGCAGTTTGGAAAAGGACTGGGTTTGTGCTCTCACCTTAAAACCCATGAGAGAAACAAGCCAGAAACAACTGAAATACACACTAAACCCCACAAAATCCCAATCCTTGCTGTTGCATTCCGAGGGAAGCACCAAAAGGCTGTCTGCACCAGAGGAGATGTGTGGGGAAACTCCTGCTGCTTTTAATGCCTTCTATAAACCACAGTCAGCAGAACTAAACAATATAAACCAATGTTTCCTACCTAAAAATAGTTTAGTAACTGCTATCTATGAGAAAGAGAAGTTAAAAGGAAGAGTTTTCTCCAATCTCTCTTCCTTTCTCCTCCCTTCAACCAAGGATGCATTAGAGGAAGCAATTCAATAAATCTTAAGGCTTGCTTAGGTAAAAAAAAGGATGAAGAAGTTAGTAAGAAATCACTACTGATGTGAATTTTATTTTAATTCAAAACCAAGCCAAATGCAGCACAAATTTCCAACTCTATGAGCGTTTTTACCCCTTAAACAGTACTGCAAGCAGCTATGTTACACTCTACACCCCTGAGACCTTTTAGACTGAGAGCAAAGAACCTCTTGCCAAAAAGGTTTTTAGACTTAGATTTATTTCAGACACTGGATGCAGTCAACACTTCAGTTTTATGAAAAACTCATCCTCTTTAGAGAGTTTTTAGAGGCATCTAATTAAATAAATATACTGAACACTTATTTTCCCTTCACAAGTTGAGAAAAAATGTGATGTTTCATTAGATAGGAAATATCAGGCAAAATAACATCAACACATCACAACCTCCTTCAGTTAATTAAATCCAGATACTCATCTGAGTAATTTTAATTAGTGGTACTGGACATATTTTTCAAGTTGTCTGGAAGCAGGATTTCCACAATTTATCCTTCTTTCTTGGAGCTCAGAAACATATTTCAGTATTTGATTTTTAAATGGCTACAGCTATAACTTTCCCCCATGAATTGCTCTAACAGTTTGCTCCTCATTACCAGGTGGCTCAGTGGCAGTGGAATTGGGCTAGCAGTGTGCTCACTGCAGCTCATCACTGAGGAGCTGAGCTTGATGCAGTCATAGCAAAGGAATTTTTTCTTCTTCTTAATGAACTCTCAAACTGCAGCTCTCCTGTAAAAGCTCTTGTTACTTCCCGAGGAGGTCAGGCTGCATTTTGACTCCCTTACAGCATTCCCAAGTGCCTTCAGGAAATCATGGAGCTGGGTTTTATTTCAGCTAGAGTGGTAGATGTGCTTTTGAGCTCAGCAACTAACAAAAAGAACCAAACCCCCTGACTCTGAGTATTTGTGATAATGGACAGGGCTCAATACTCTGCTAATTGAGAATCTGTTCTTTAATACAACACAACTTCTCAAGAGCAGGAGATAGCAAACAAAACATCTCTGTGCTTGGAGACACAGGGTCTGCTCAAGAAGGTTGTTACCAAACATTGGCATGAAGCTTTTCTCCTCGTGCTGCTGCCTCTGGGGCTCAGGTTGTGCCCCACACTTGTTTCTTGCTCTGTCTCCAGATCTGCCTTCTCCTTACTGTCTCAAACACACACAGACACATGTCCTGCTCAGAACTATGAGCAGCTAAGGTGATGCTTACACACCTTGTGCCTGGAGCACTATTACCTTTGCCTTCTTCCCATGTTTGGATCTGGCAACTGCTGCTTTTCCACAGTAAATTGTAATGACTTCTCACAGCTATCTTAAATGACATTCTGAGCTAAATCATACCCAGCTCATAACTCCTTAACACATGCCATATATTTTCCACTGTTAAAAGCATTGCTAAAACTGCTAACTGAAGTACTGAAGGCTAGGAAATATCCCCAGGGTTTCCTTTTCAACCTGGGTTTACCTCCTAGGCACCATTAAATACTGCTAATTTTTAATAGCACACTAATATCCCAGTTTTTTTCCCACTGACTATATTACAGGGGAGTCATTCACTCTGCAGACTGCCCTGATTTGAGTTGCTAGCAAGCAAATGGTACAGAAGCTTGCAAAAAGCAATGCACAGATGTGCTAAAGGTAGCAGAACATCTGCCTCACATGCACAGAATCACAAAGGTTGGGAGAGACCTCTAAGCTCATCCAGTCCAAGCATCCCTAGCACTCCCACACCACTAACCCATGGCCCTAAGCAGAGCAGCTCAATGTTTCTTAACCCCTGCAGGGATGGTGACTCCAGCACCTCCCTGGGCAGCCTATTCCAAGCCTTAACAACCCTTTCAGGAAAGAAATTCCTCCTTATATCCAATCTAAACCTCCCCTGCTGCAACTTGAAGCCATAGATTTCCTTGGCTTGCTGACCGTTATCCTTACATTAGACCATCCTAAAGCACAAAAGCTATGCCAGAAATGGGCCAACCCCTGCAAAATTGTCCAGTCTAGTCCAATGGATAGCTGATAAAACACTGTATTTATTGCTTACACAGTCTCAAATGCTGGGCACTTGGTATTGCTAAAATTCTTTTGGGTTGAACAGCCAGTGTGGTTGATATTTTCCACAGGAAGGAAGTCAAGGGTCACTGCATGACTCTTCCTGCATGAGAGCTCAACCTGAAATCACAAAGCTTCTTTTTCCCCCCTCATAGAACATCTGTGAAGTATAATTATAATTAAGCACATCCTGACTATTAATTGTTCTAATGTCACTGATGGGATATCCTAGGATACACGGAATCAGTTCTGTTTCAGAGTACTGTTTTATTTAAGAGCTTGGCCAGATGTTCTCATCATTTCACTTAGATTTTTTCCACCAGAGCACAGTTGCTGAGGCTTGGGAAGCTCCTGCTTTTGCCAACTGTTAAGGAAATCATTTCATCCCCAACGAGCAGGTGAAATCTCTGAGAGTATTTTTGGGGGAAGAGAGAAGTGATGTCTCAGAAATATCTGTAATGTTCCTGCCTTGTAGAGGATTTTGTTGAGGACAACACCCTAACTGTAATCTTGGGCAACAATAAACCCTTTAACCCACTCAGGGAGTCAATTTAAAGTTTTTATTTGCATCTTCTTTTTATGCAACAGAAATTCAATGCAGTTTGTTTCAGTGTTGTTTTTTTTTC
>VWZO01005035.1:50940-116111 GCA_013396975.1 Bucco capensis
TTCCAAAAGCCTTGGTAGATTTTGTACCACAAAAGCTGTTAAATGCCATCTATCTACTAAACATACTCCTGACCTACTTCTACTTCCAAAAGCAATCTCTTCCTTAATTTTATCCCTCACATGAGGGAAGCTCCACTGAGAAGGATAAAGGCATCTAGCTCTGCAAGGCTGCCAGTAAATTCTATTTCATTTTGGACAGTGCAAGCTATAGAGAAGATAACTGGTTTATCATTACATTTATCCCACTCATTACACTATTTTTGTTAATTATACCTTGTGTTGAATATGCCTTTCTTTCAGCTGAGAAGTAAAGCAGAATGGCTGGGGAAGAATCAGCTGGGACATTATCCTTGAGTGGAGTTCAACATTATCACATTCTTATTGATTTCACATAGTCAGAGGTTGACAAACAGATGAAATCTCTTTCTCTTGCCTTCTGATTTCATTACTTAATGTACTAGGCTGAGTGACAGTTTGCTAATGGACTTACTTGCTGCCATCATGCTGTTGCACACAGGGCAGACACCTTCTAGACTTAGAGGCACAATGAAAATGCTGGTAATACTTGCTTATTAAAGAAGGCTGGTTAATATTATTTGAAATAAGTGAATCTGAAACCATGAGTGAAGCAGAAAACATGTTGAATTTCTACGTGATCTTACCACAGTTATTCTCTGCTTCAGGACTCAAAGTCTTTGCTTGCTTAGTGAAGGCAAAACGTGGTTGATGTTCCACAAACAGTTTGGTCACACTTGATAGCACACACTTCAGGGATGCCTGCAGCAAAGAAGCAAACATAACTTCACGTATTTTTGTCCACTAACATTAATTAAACCCCCTCACCTCAACCCTAACTAACTGAACCCTCCATCTCAACCCTAACTAACTGAACCCCCCACCTCAACCCTAACTAACTGAACCCCCCACCTCAACCCTAACTGAACCCCCCACCTCAACCCTAGCTAACTGAACCCCCCACCTNCACCTCAACCCTAACCAAACCCCCCACCTCAAGCATTCTCTAGCAAATTCCATTGGATTTCAGTGTATTTTTCTATTACACTCCACTTCTTTCATTCTTGGTTCAACATTGCAGAACTTACTTTATTTTATCCATGATGCAGTTATTTTCTTTAAACAAGGATTGTTTCAGCAAACAGAAGTTTATCCTGAGTTATGCAGTGAGAAGATAAGGCAAGCAGAAGTAGTAAGGATGACATTTGAACTGCTGCTCTGTTGGGCTGAATAAGCAAATGGAGTGCCCACAGCAACAGTGTGAGGCATGCCTGTGCTCTTCAGTTTCTGTACAGCAGACATCTAGTTTTGCTGAGCACATTCTTAGCATGGTTAATATTCACAGCTCCATGTGAAAATTCAAAAATTCATAAGCATGCTGAATTTTTGCTCATTATTTTTCTAAGCTAAAAGACATTCTTTATTTCAGCCTCCAAAAAAAAACCCCAAAACCCAATATTTGGTCAGTGTATGATCTACATTTTTGTGTCTGTCTAGACACACAATGAGGAGGAAGACAAATTGATGAGGACAAATAAAACAGACTGAGCTTTTCCTTTTTTGTTTTGGGGTTTGTTTTTGTTTAATCTGGATCTTTAAAGATTAGATTCATCTCCTTTTTTCCAACACGGTGAGAACCATCAAGAAAGTTTCTCAAATTAAATAAACATAGCTAAGCACATTGAATCAAACTGAGGAAAAAAAACAGGCAAGTGAGCATAAATGAAGAGTCAAATGCCTCAATCAGAAGTGTAAAAACATAGAAGTTGATAAGAGTTTTAAAACACTGTTCCTATTCTAGTCACAAGAGGCAAGCAAAGACTAGACCTGATCTGTATTTACACAACATCAACAAGCACAAGGGGAGTTCCCAAATCCTTTTCTTTACAGGAGATGCTAAGGAGAAAAAAACCCCACACTTTAAATTTGTGTTGACAGCATTAAGATTTGTCCATGGCAAATAAAAATGAATGTTAATGTGAAAGTGAATAGAAATCCTAAGGTTGGCTTGTCAGGACTTAAACCTTGTTGTGATTTCAGGTTGCAAGGATGAATTTACCTGATCCAGACCTAGCTAAATCTACTGCCTAATTCAGTCTCAGTTACATGGAAAACAACCTCCACAAGCTCTAGCACTTCATTTACACACAGTGTTACAAAGCTACTAACAACACAAACCCATTCTGTATCTGAAATCTCTTTCTTATACATTTTGAGTTGTTCTTTTTATTCTTTTCTTGACTTAACATGAAGATGCCTGGAAGCAGTCAAATATTTTCTCTTCCTTGTTCTGCTGTCAGCAGCATTACCTTGACCTTATCAGACAGATGTAGGTTGACAATTTTCTCAGACTGTATTCTCTGGTGAGCTAGTCTAATGTGCATCTTTGTATTATCTGGTGAAATTTAGAGATGGGAGGAATTTTTTAATTATTAATTCTGTCCTGCTTTAAAAGTAGATATTAGAACTGGGAAGAAATCCCCAGGCCCACATTTCTGTTGCACTTTATGAATAATACCAATAAATAAATATGAATGCTTCTATTTAATTTACATTGAGTAAATTAAAGAGTCAAGCTATGAAGATGGAGGTTGCCAACAATGAAGGTTACACTTGCCTAATGCTTCACACTCCAAGGTGCTAGGACTTGTTGAGGTTGAAAGTGTGAGGAGCAGCTGCTCACAACACCACAGCACAGGCAGAATGAACCAAAGGCACTGCTGATTTTGTGAAGCAATTCAAAAGGAATTAAGTAATGGCATTTCAGTCCTGTTAAAAGAGAGCTTCTAGTGGCACCAATGAGCCACAAAGCTTTCAGGTGATGGAGAGTCACTAATCACAGAATAGGGTGAGGTGGAAAGGACTCATAAGGATCAGAGTCCAACTCCTGGTCCTCCACTGCACACCCCAAGAATCACAGCATAGTGATTTCAAGAGGATTTTGGTTAAGCAACAAAAAGAGAGGTCTCTCAAGAGAAGCACAAGCCCAGGCTCAGGAAAGCCAGACCCAGAGGAAGCACTTGAAACTCCACAGTTTCCAGAGCATCCTGGCATTGCTCCCACCAACCCAGCCACATCCACAAGCACTGCCCGAGCGCAGTGCTCAGTGCCAATGCCATCCAGCAGCTCCTTGGAAGATGATGAGCAGACAAGGACCCCAGGATCAGGGAAACATCACCACTGTCCCCTCTCCTACCCCCCAAAAAGAGTCCTGCTAAAGAAACCCAACCTATGTCTACCCATGTCCAGTTTTGAGCATCCTCACAGCAATCTCAGAGTAGGAGAAACACTTCAGGCTATGCTCTCAGGAATGAGCCTAGAAAATCCAACTTTGGTCTGAGTGAGCTTCTTTTCTTGCCAGAAACCCATCAACTCCCCAATTCCCCATGGCAGGCTGCTGTAAAAAAAAAAAAGCAGCAGGGAAGAGCTCACCTTCCAGTTCATAAATTGCCACATCTGCTTAATCCCACTTGTAGTTATCAGTTTAGGAAGAGTTAGTGACACTCCAATCCAACTTTCTAAGGCTATTTCTGGTGGTTTAGTTCAGAACAAAACCATCTCTCTTTGGCTTTGATTTTAGGAAGGCTGGTTGAGAATCTGTGACATGCCATGGGGAGTCCCCACTCCAGACACAAGTCTCTCATGAGTATCTTTGTTTTGACTTCCTATTTCTTTTTTGTTGCTTCGGGTTTTTTCTTTTGTCATCTCTTTTAAGTGTTTGTCAGGATAACCCCTAAAGGGAGCCAACAGGGATTTTGCAAAGGGGAAACTGAAGGATAAAAACCAAGCTTTATAGTCCATAGAGTCTGGAG
Source organism: Bucco capensis (assembly GCA_013396975.1). NCBI lineage: Eukaryota > Metazoa > Chordata > Aves > Piciformes > Bucconidae > Bucco > Bucco capensis. The sequence continues at coordinate 54,768 of VWZO01005035.1, forward strand.
GTTTTATTTCATATGGAAATCCATGGCCAAAGAACAAACTTCTCTGTGACCCCTGAAAGAACAACACGAGTGTAGGACCTGGGAAGGAGGATCTGAATTGCTCTGTGCAGCTGGGTTTAGCTGACACTGTTACCTCTTTAGAAGGAGGGAGCCTGCTAGAGTAAAAGTGACCTCTGTGATGGATGCTTTGCTTTGGAAATAAAACCTCTTGAGTGAAGGAAAACTGCTTTGCTGTGTCTCAGCACAGGTCTTGTCCCCTTGCTCTCTAGGCACTGCTGGTGGAAAAGGACGTTGAGATGAAGGAGACAATAAAATTTCCTTCTCACTTTGAAAGCTGGGGGAATAGGTTTCTGTTGCAAGGAAGCAATAGAGAGGCTTTGGAATAAAAAATTAAATAAAATCCAGGCACATGGCATTTTTTGTAACTCCCTCAGCTGCCATGGCATGGACTCACCCATCTGTTATCAGGCCACACTTTCACTGCAGCTCCAAACTGTTCAGGGTGGAGATTATTCACATGTCAGCTGGGACCTGGTTTCAGTGTAGCCTGCTCAGCCATCCTGGCAAAGCATTTGTCATGAAACATTGGGGAGATGAGTTTCTATGGTCTGTCAGTTATGATGAAGGGATAGGCAAGGGACACGTTCCTCAAAGCATTCCTTCAGAGAGGCCTTTCTTTTCTCTTCTTTACATTTAATTTGATGGGGGTTTGGAGGTGAAAACAGCCAATGGAAAAATAAAAGTTAGTTTCTTTCTACAGAGCTTTTAAGAGTATTATGTGACAATGTCCCAGACATGACACTGAGGAAGGAATACCAAGAGCTCTGCCATAGGACTGGGGCCACCCAATGTTGGCAAAGAGACTGCACCTGCCTCTCCCTCAACTCCCATGGGGTATGACCTATGACCAACAGGCAGTCAGGACCAGATTTAAACTGATCATTTCTATACTGGTAACTGAAGAAGACATATTACAGAATCACAGAATCACTAAGGTTGGAAGAGACCTCTAGGATCATTAAGCCCAGCCATCTCCCTACAACCACTATGCCACTAACCCATGGCCCTAAAGAGAGCATCTCAATGTTTCTTAATCCCTGCAGGGATGGTGACTCCAGCACCTCCCTGGGCAGCCTGGGACAAGACTGAACAACCCTTTCAGTGAAGAAATTTCTCCTTATATCCAATCTAAACATCCCCTGCTGCAACTTGAAGCCATTTCCTCTCCTCCTCTCCCTGTTAACCCTGGAGAAGAGACCTACCCTCAGCTCACTGCAAGCTCCTTGCAGGGAGTTGTAGAGAGAGCTAAGGTCTCCCCTGAGCCTCCTCTTCTCCACACTAACCCAGCCCAGTGCCCTTAGCTGCTCCTCAGCACACTTGTGCTCCAGAGCCCTCCCTAGCCTCCTTGCCCTTCTCTTGACACACTCCAATGCCTCTGGCTCCCCTGAGGGCCCCAAACAGACCCCAGCACTCTAGCTGTGGCCTCCCCAGTGCTGAGTCCAGAGGATGATCACTTCTCTGCTCCTGCTCACACTGTGTTTGCTCCAAGCCAGGATGCTCTTATCTTTCTTGGCCACCTGTGCTCTCTGCTGCCTCATGCTCAGTCAACTCTCAACCAGCACCCCCAGCTCCTTCTGTGCCAGCACCAACCCAACCACTGTGCCCCAAGCCTCCCATTTGGTGTGCAGAATGAGTGAGTGCTCAGAGCATTCCCCACTTGCATTTCTGCTTCCCAGTTAATAGTCTGAGCTTGTTGCTGGGCAAGCTGCCAGCGCATATAGTCCATGCTACATGATGCTGCTGCTCTGCTGTGAAAGTGACCTGAAATGACATTGAATAATACTTCTACCAAGAGCAGGAGTTGTCAGAATAGCCTACAGCAAGCACTAAAAGCAGCCATAAGAACGTAGGGCAGAGAAAATTCATGAGAGATTGGGCAACACTTACCTTCTGCTGTAAAACAACACTGGCTATAATAAATATATATTTGTATATTATACACATGTGGATAATCTTTTATGCTTTTTCTCTCTAAATAAAAACAGGACATGGTGACAAGTCTTTTATTAGTCCTAGCAGTCAGACTCAAATATATGATATATACCAGCTCAAATCTGATCTGTCTGGCTGATATTTCACTCATCTAAAATATTCCTGCTTAGGAAATACCTCAAACAACCCATCTGAAACACAGCATGGCTTTTCATCCAGCTAATCCCAGACCAGAAATCAAGACACAACATTGCACAGCTAATTTCTCTATCAGCTTGAACAGCCATGAAGAAAACCAGAACAATTTTGTCCCTTCTCCAGTGTTTGAATCGTGGTACACTCTGAACCAAACTTTAAAGCAGTGTGATGGAGAAGCTTGGAAAGTTTGTCTCCATGCTTCCATAGCACTGTCCAGTACCTTTTCCCCCCCCATAATTGTACAACAGGGCTGTGTTTTGCACTCTAGAGCTTACTGCCTGCCCTGGGAGACCTTTGGATAATGGTGAGAAAGGTTTATCACTGCTGTAGAGGCAGCAAGGCTAGAGCAAATGATACAGTAAGTCATTCTCTATAAGCATACACAGATTCCATATGAAGCCAGCAGCATTTTGAATGTCAGCTCTAAATGCCACATGTATATAGAGCAGTAGCTACTCAAGATGCTCCAGCTGAACACAGTAGCCCAACAACTTGTATATGCCTTTAGAAGGCAATAGGAATCCCCAGAAGAAGCTTGCAATCCTCCAGAAGTAAATGGCTTTTGATATTGAATCTTTGAAGGCCTGCACACATTACTGATAGCAGGCCATTCCCCTGCAGTAATAGGAGATTCTAATGTGTGTGATAATGTCAGAGGGCTAGATGTGCAGCATTCACCAAACCCAGCAGCCAACAGTAATCTATGATGCCATTCAACTCATTTCCAAGGCTTCCTCACTCCACAGCAGCCTCTGCTAAACTGCAAATCCAGTGGAACAGCTGAGCTGAGCCATCAATCATTCAGAAACAAGAGTGAGAGCAGCCCTGGTGCACACACAGAAGGCAATTAGATGCCACCGTTTGTGGAATAATATTTGTGGGAATTCTTCTCTCTCCTCTGATTTATTTCTGTCAATCTGCAGTTTAGATCCTCTGTCATGATTAACTCCTTTGTCCTGTGATGCCACATAAATGTAAGGCTGGCATTATTAAGTGCTCCTGAAAGTAATTCTGAGCCTCACAATTGCTAAGGAAATTGATTAAAGAGAGGCAGCTAGCCCTGCTAATTCACAACTGGCTATTTTTAATGACAGGCTGAGCAAATGAAATGCTAGGCTTGAGAATAAAACTCAGTTTCTGTAATATGTTAACTTGCAGAGAACACATTTGCATAAAGATCTGTAGGATAAAATGAGTCCTTGGGCAGTTGAGAGTCTGCTGGCTGGCTGGGAAGGGAGGCTAGACAAAAAAGAGAGTGACTGCCCTACCAAATCACAATGTCACAAGGAGCCATCAAAAATCATCATCTCTTTCATTTGTTTGTCAATTCTACAGAGTAAGGTTTTGGCAATATCAGCAATTAAATTCAAAGCAGCAATAAAGAGGAAATTCAAGGACAAAAAGAGGTGAGCAAGTCTGGGCACAGGCAACTCAACCAAATATGAAGCAAGAAGGTAGCTGTTTCCAAACACAGTCTTTGAAACACGGACAAGGTGGAAAGTAATTGCTTGAAGAGAAACAAAAGGTTTTCAGGAATACCAGGATGATATTAAACAGAACACTTTTATAAACCAGGTTTGACTAAATAATAGATCATCATTTTTTTCCCCCCAAAGAGAGAGGTAGAAAAGTATTTGAAGCAATTAAAAGATAAAAATCTGCACTTCCAGCAGGCTAAAACTGAATGTCTGTGTCCTTACAAACACATTGCACAGATGCCTAAACCTTCTGAAAAGCACATCTAAGGCAGGGGGAAAAAGGAAAATCATATTTTATATCCTCATTCCACTGGAACTGCATTAAGAGAAAGATTATTATTTTAAAATCACTTAGAATATTATAGTAATAGAGGCATATTTAATGCAAACACTGCCAATGGGTCAGGATTCCTGACAATCAATGCATTAGAAACACTTCCAGAGCCCTGAAAACTGATTATCTGCATTCTGAGACCTATGCAAATCAATTGACTGCAGCTAAGCAAAAGGTGGAATTCAATTTTAGGGTAATTCAGGAGGTTTGAAAACAGGCACATTTGACAGAAGATTTGAGTGTTTACACAGGGAGGAGGGAAGCAAATCCCTTGAACACTGCTGTGTGAGAATGGGACATGGCATTGATCTGTGTGTCTGCAGCCTGCCCCTCAGCTCTTGCAGAGGAGAATACATGCAGGTCAAGTGGAATTTCTTCCCTGTTGTCACACTTGACACCTGAACTTCACAGAAAGATCTATTCCCAGATCTCAGGGTCTGGATGGTATGGTGTTAAAGTAAGAAGCAGTTTTGTCATTGGACAAGCTTCAATATCTACCCCAATTCTACACCAAGTAGAGGTCCACCAGCTTAAAAATTCCAGTTTCCCAATAAAACATGGAGAGGCCCATATCAGATCCATCAGCATAGCATTTTATCTCAGCAAGCTCTTAGTCTGGGATAAGAAAGAACATGCCTCTCCTGAAATGAACACATTTCCACACAATGATTCCCTGTAAATCCACATTTAACTGTGCATAAATGTGGCCTGCTTTCAAAAATAACCTTCCAAATCATCTCACTTCAGATTGTTTTGTTCCACACAAATACTTTGAACCACTGCATAACTGAGTTTATCAATACTGGGAGGTATTTGGGGCTCATCAGTGCTTTAGCTGTTTGCTGAGATCCTAAGGAAGAATTCTATGTGAAGCCATTTCCAAATGACAGTTTCAGGCAGTGCAAGATTGGATAACATCAATTACAGGCTTGCATTATAATCTCTTCACTGTTGCAAGAGAAAAGCATTTTAAACACAAATCTTACAGTCAAATAATTTCTTCATGCATCTGAAGGTGTAAGGCATCTCCTGTGTTCAAAGCCTAGTTAAAAAAAAACAAACAGATTTTCAGCTGCATTCCAACTATTACTAGTTGCACTTTGAAAAGATTGATAGCAGAATTTTCTCCAGAATCCATCAAGCTCATGAAGTGCCAGTAAAAATCTGGGCTACAAGTCAAGATCACAGTGTTTAATGCACAATAGTCAACAGAAGCCAATATTCAAATTCAATGCAACACTTCATTATCTATCCAGGTACAACTACAATAAATATAGAGCAACCATCACAGGAAAAAAAACAACAACCCACACCTCAGTCACTTAAATATAATGAAAGAGAGAAAATGAGTGGTTCTTTCCAAAGCATAATAAGGTACATTATGATTTTATTTCTATGGTCTAAATATGATGCTTGTTAGTTTTATACATATATATATATAATTGAAATAATAACTACTTGACTGTAGTAAAGCAATAAGCAAGAAAACATAAGTGTATATATATATATACACTTATATAATATATAACACAATATACATATATTGTTATATATATTATATAATATATAACACAATATATATAACACAATATAATATATATATTGTTATATATATTATATTATTTATAATATATATATTTAGTTATAAATATATATTATATATATAATATTATATACATTTATATATAATAATATAAATATATAAATTATTATTATATATAAATATAATAATATATAAAATAATATATATAAATATATATATAATAAATATATTTATTATTTATAATATATAATATATATAACAACACTGAACACTGAGAGTTTAACCACTATGAACAATAAGAGTCAGTGCAGGTTTATATCTCACCTGCCCTCTTGGTGCAAGCCCTCACTTCTCTGTTGCCCCATCAGCCTTTTGGGATTCATTCATGAAGCACAAAAACTCCTAAACCACTCAGTGATGAGCATTTTTAGAGGAAAAAATACCCCTCTGCATACAGATTCCCTTAGTAGAGACAATTGTCCAGCTGGGCAGCAGCATCCAGCAGGAGATGGAGCCCTGAGCTTCACACCCCCATGAGATGGGCAGCTTGCTTCTGGCTATCCTCACTCTTGTAACACTTCCACTTTCATTTGGGACAGCAGGAGTTATCCTACTTCTCAAGGAGAAATCCTTGGGGCATTTTAAGCATGCTTGGAAATAAATAATGAATGTGTTGGACACTATTAATTAGCAAAAAAACCTCAGAAACAGCTAGTGTTCCAGAGCTTGAAAAGTTTGTTCTAAACTTGTCAAGCTGTTAGTAATAAATAGGGTGGAAATAGCCAATTAACAGACTTAAATAACAACCCTTATAAACAGTGAAAATTGCTCTTTTTTTCTGTTCTTTTGATACTAGAAAAAAAAACCCCACACCAGCTCTGCTACTTTTATTATTTCACTAACAGAAAAGAGGTTTAACACTTGAAGGTGACCTCCAGGTGATCTATGGAGCCACATCCAGGACCTAACCAGGACAATCTGGCTCAGGTCTTGGAAACAGATTTTTGTGTAACAATCAAGTTTGTTAAAAATAACGTTTTAAAGTGAAGATTTATGATCATATTTACTTCCACCTACTGTTCTGAAAACCACAGCTCTACACTCATGCAGTTTACAGTACAAAGTGTGACTTTTCTAAGGCATTGAGACAAAATGTGACTAGTTTGGTTTTTTCCCTAGGCTCAACTTTTTCTACCAAAACCTAAGTGTACAGTACATAACTAGACATTTGTAATGAAAAACTAGTATCAGTGAAGGGGAAAGAGACAGAAAACATTCAATTTGCTGTTTCTCCATAAAATTCAGAACAAACTAAATGAATTTCATTTAAAATCTTCTTACCAATTGTTCGCTTTAGTTTTCACATTGCTTTAATCATTCAAACAGGTTATTGAGGCAATTCTTCAAACTAACAAAACCAAAATAAACTGCTAAGAAACATGGTTAGCATTTCCTCCTTTTCCCTTACAGTAAAACCTCTCTTCCTGTAGCTACCAAAGTGTTAGCACACTGCTTTCTGCTTTCCTCTGTCCAAATCATGCCAAAAGATGCACAAAAATGGATGGAGAGAGAGAGAGAGAGAGAGGAGGAAAACTTCTGGTGTAGTTGACATCTGAGCTGAATTCTGATTACCACCTGCTGTATCATTTAACTAGAAACAAGACCTAAAAATCTCTCTAGAGAATATATGACTGTGATTTAGCTAACTGACATCTGGATGCTCTACATAAATATAGCTGAAAGAACATTTTCCTGGCAGTTACAAGCCTGACTGATAAAGTAAGCAGTTTGAGCATTAAGGCTTCAGGTGGCTTATTACATCTCTATTGACAACTCAAAGATTTTTGTCCCTAAATCTCAAACTAGTTCCTATACAAACTCTTTGCACCATGCACTGTTGAGTTCTGCCCAGGGAGGTGCTGGAGTCACTTTGTATCACTTTGTGTCCTCCAGAGGAAGACAAAATAAAGGAATGCTGGAGTTAAAAGTTAGCTAATGAAAACCTGAATAGTAGATTTACACCAAACCTCTGTTAAATTACAGAATGATGCATGGTTAACATGTAAAAAAAAATTAGGTTACTTGGAGTGAAAGTTTGTGTGATCCAGATGAACTTTCTTCCTAAACAGATTTTTTGCACCAATAGTTTCATTTTCTAAATTAAATACAAAAGAGAAATGAAATTGACCCTCTTAAATTAGAAAAAAAGAGCCAGTTAAATGCATTTCAGACTCACTAACAACTGCAGAATCCATACTCCATCAAGCTCTAACCTAGTTCTTATAGAATTAAGAGAGAGATTCAGAAGCCTTAATATGATAATGCATTAACACAATAGTGCATTGTCTCTCAAAAGCACTATAGGACAACTTCTAAAATGCAAAACCAAATGAAGTTGCAACATAACCCCCACTCAATCTAATTGGTGAAATCCCATTTAGTCCTGTTTGGAAAGTCTTTTTCTGCCAACATCAGCTGTTCTGGCTGGCAGAGAGTAAGAGCAGCACTACTCCTGCAGGAAAAGGTGAGGCCACGGGCATCTCTGGGATCAGAGAGCTCTTCCAGTCCTCTGGCAAGGCAAGCTGCTGCAGAGGAATGCTCAATACATTGAGGGGCTAGCTGCTGGAGAGAAGAAATCCTAATAAACTGGACAGGAGTCAAACCCTGGAATCCTCTAGTTTACTCAAAAGCTTCCCACATCACTGATTTCTTACATTAATATCATTGGATATCAGGAGGAATTTCTTTCCTCAAAGGGTTATTGAGTCTTGTCCCAGGCTGCCCAGGGAGGTGCTGGAGTCACCATCCCTGCAGGGGTTTAGGAAACATTGAGCTGTTCTCCTTAGGGCCATGGGTTAGTGGTATGGGAGTGCTAGGGATGCTTGGACTGGATGAGCTTAGAGGTCTCTTCCAACCTTCATGATTCTGTGATTCACTTGATGAAACTGGTTGGAAAAACATAAAAGCAGTAAATATGTTCTTCTATGAGTAGGCAACAGTAGTTGGGAGGAGCTAAGTATTTTCTACTTAGGGAATAGTACATAGAGTGCCTAGAAAATGCAGATCTTGATTCTTCTAACAGTGCAGAACACACAAGTATTAAGCAATTTTTTTTTTCCTTTTAAAACTCTTTAGCTGAAACTCTTAATTCCTCCATGAAGTTCAGAAGGGACCATACTAGTTCCTCCAGGACTGGCACATGGGAAAGAATGAGCTCCCTGGGGCAGGAGGCAACAGGACTGCTGTTGGCAGCAGCTCTCAGCATTTGTCAGCATCCACGTCCTGGTGAACCCCAGGAGACAGCTGAGAAGATCTAAGGGCTTGCTGATGTCCAAAGTGGCAATCCCACTGTTCCTAGCCTATCTTCCACTGGCCATGTGCTTATCTGACCTCTCAGGAAGCTTTCTGCTAGCAAAATAACAATTAAGGAGGGGAAAAAAAAAGTGCCAAGTATTGGAGCTGGCACAGGAGAAGCAGGAGGAGTGCCTGGACTACAGGATGAGAGGCAGGAAGCCCAGCAGGAAGCAACAAGCTGTTAGATGAACTCCAAGGTGTCATGAAACTTCATGCTTCAAGACCTAGGTTAAAATGACTATTTGAACAATTCATTATTTCAGGCACACAAGTGCTTCTAGGGAAATGAAACAAAAGAAGTGAAACTTCATTTAAATACAGGTTGGGAACAACTGTCAAGAGGAACAAGGTCAGCATCAATTCCCTTGATCCTATCCCTTATTGCTGGGAAGGACAAAGTGCTTTTATCTTTTTAATAGTTGAACTGATTAATATGAGTAGTTAAAGCTGCAATCCTCCTTGGGAGGAAGAAAAACAGATAGATGTGAGCATGTGTTGAAAATTCAAGGGTGGGAGGAAGGCAAGAAATGAGTAGGTCATCCTCTGAAGCTCCACAGAACATACAACTTCTAGTAGCCAAAATTGGAACTGTGGTTTTTGAGTTGCCAGCTCTGTGTCAGATGAAGATGATCTCATTTGCCCTGAAGTGCAGTCTCATTCTCAACAATATTCCTGGTCTGATCAAAGAGGAAAGGACTTGCATCTTTAGCCACAAGAGCATACAACCACCACCCTCAAAAAAACAAACCCACACACCAATGAAAATAAAACCAAAGCAACAAACAAAAGGACAGAGAGCTCATGGCTGGCACTGCTCTGAGATTACTCAACCACTGGCTTTTTCTCTGGCAGTATTCACAATATAACCCAAACCAACTTGGTTTCATCCTGATTCTTGTCAAGAATACTGCTGAGAGCTCAGAACTTGCTGTAAAATAGATTGACTGGGAAGCTGGGAACAAATCCATTTAGATGAATGGTAAAGTGAGGGCTTAGCATTCAGTGGCACAAAGTGACAGGCACATGCTGAAAGGAATTAACCCCACTGCCTTGGATGGAATAACTAAATGTATTATTCCTCCATTTCTAAAACTATTTAAACAGGAAAAAACTCTTCAAATGTCCTCAGAGTAAAGGAAGGAACTGAAAGAAATCCTGAGTTCCTCTTTCTGCTTTTGATTTCTTAGTGATCTTAGCAAATCACTAACTCATTCTTCACTTTCTGCTTCATAAAACTAAGGGGGGGAAAAAACCCAACTTGATCTATCTCTGACACTTTTAATATGAACAGCACTTTAGAGAAGCTTTTTTGACACAGGATGAGAGATTGTGCTTTGCCCTCCAGAAGAGCTGCATTACCTGACATCTTCATTACACACTGCCAGAGAGCAACAACTTCCAGCATATTTTCCTTTGGTTATTCCTCATTCTTTGGCCATCTTCAGGAATTACAAATGGAATTCTGCAGATTGCTTTACTGCCTTACAAAAGGAGCTCCCTTGGGAATCCAGGCAAACCTGCTTCTCAAAAGTGGTTTAAAGAGTCAAACTGTTATTTGGTAGGGGTTTTTTTGGTAATGCAGCCTTCTCAGGCCAAACTGCTTCAAACATAGGAATCATCCTAATGCAAAATCTCTAGTATTTCTTATTGTTCTAACTGGAGAACAAGCCAAGGGGATGGATTTTTCCTGTCTGGTGTCACTAAACCCTGCACACGTGCTTACAAGAGCAGCATTCCCTTCACAAACACACTCATCTGTGATTGCTAGGTTTATGGATTTTGGGTCAGCACTCAGAGCCAGCTTTGCTGCTCCTGCCCATTTGTCTCTCTCTGGGCTGCAGAGAGGCCCAAAGATAAGAGGAGCACATTGTGAGCATGACAGGATCAGTTTTGCTGCACACATTAGCCTGGCTCCTCTGGCTGTGCTTCCAGCTACTGGAATTTCTCTAGCAAATCCCAGTGATGTGTGGCACACTTCAGACCCACTGTCCTTCAGCAGAAGGAGATTTAGAAACAATCAGAAAGCACCAACCACCACCACACATTTAGTGGATTCCCTGCCCTTCGGAACAGTCATTGCCATGCAGCATCATGACACTCTGCAAAGAGGGAAAGTGCCATTCTCCCAAGCAGGGAATGCTGGTGGGAAGCATTTCAGCCAGCCAAACAATCCACTGACTTCACTCCTAAAAATACTCCTTTGTATGGCAGGGAAAATTAGAGCCAGCCCCACTAAACAAGGAGGCTGTATCTTACTTGTGGGTGGCAGGCAGCCATCTCAGCATCCATCTGCTCCTGCCACGCTGCCAAATCCTAGCACCTTCATGAAAAGCAGGACTGGGATAATGCAATTTGCCAGACTCTGCCCCTTGCCTGCTCCTGACTCTCACACAGTGTCCTGCTCATGCCTAGAGGAAGGAGCAAACCCTGCTTCTTCTCCTCAGGAGCTTCAGCCAAAACACACACAAGTTGCTGCTGAAAGCTCACCAGAAAACTCATGGCTCCACATACTTCTATTTCTTCAGCTCCTTATGCCAACATTCTCTGCTTTTCCTCAGAATGGAAGCCATTCTCAGCCAAATGCAAAGGAGTCCAAAGGGCTGTGTCCTAACAGAGGTGTGTTTCCTCACAAGTGCTGCACCATGGAGTAGGGAAAGGACATGGCTGCAGCAGAGGAGGATACAAACATGAGCTGCAGAACAAGCTGCTGAAGGCTTCCAGGACTCCTGACAAGCTCAAGAAACATCTAGCTGCTCTCCTTAGGGCCATGGGTTAGTGGTGTGGCAGTGCTAGGGATGGCTGAACTGGATGAGCTTAGAGGTCTCTTCCAACCTTTGTGATTCTGTGATTCCGAGATCTCACCTGAGGCTGCCTGGAACCTGGGAACACACTCCCAGTTTCATTTTGCTCACGTGCTGTGAACATTGTCTGTGTCTAACAAGATGTTCCAGATTCCAGAACTATTCCAGGATGTATTCATTTCCAAAGACTTGCAGCAAAAGAAAGATTTGGGAGGAATCTGGAAGCTCTACCCAACACTTCAAGCATTTATAAGGCTCCACAGGCCACAGCTGATCTTGATATTCTTTTCTGAACATTTTTACAGTGAACATTGTTAAGATTTTTGTCTTATAATATTGTCTTTTTGCTTCCTTTTAGATTTATACCACATAGAGGATGATTTCCTTACTGTGAGTTACTCCACTTCAGGCAGTAAGCAAGGGTACGTATGGCACAAGGATGTGTGAAGGCTGAATAGCAGAAGAAATTCCACTTAAAATGAGATCTAAACAGAAAAGAAAGCTTGCTAGAGGTAAAAACCAACCCATCACATGTAACACAAGTGTGGCAGAGCTGCTGTGTTCTTAAATCCATCAGGATTAGCAAAGAGCCCCACAAAGAGCCCAGCCTGCCTAACAGTGTCCTGTCGTGCATCCTTTCCATGCATTCAACAATATTGCATGCTTCTCAGAATGAGCTGCACAGAGAACACAGGGAGCTTTCTGAGACTGCAGAAATGCACACAGAAACTGCACATATACTCAAAGTTGCAGTGGGAACCCTGATTTTTTTACAATGCATTGGGCTGCTGTACAGAATGCACAGCAATGAGCTCAGACCAAAGTCTGTTAGATTGTGGTAGGAGTCAAAAATCTCTACTGGTTAATAATTTAGGCTTAAGGTTCATTAGGAAAAACAAATGTTTTTTATTGTTGTTTCATTTAGGAAGTCATAGCAACTCCCTTTCACAAACAACATGCACTCTGGGGCCAAGATCATTTTCCTGTGTGCTTGTCTCCACATGGCCATATGGATGCTGGCTACAGGAGCTATACTCAAGGGGCACTGAAGGGTTTAAAGGACATGTGTTAACAAAGAATGCTGAGTTGCCATTGCTGCCTTCACTACACCATAAAGTAAGGGAGTCTAGTGGTTGTTTTTTTTTTTTTTCATTTATCATTTTCCTTCAAAGTATTTTTCAGAGCTAAAAAGCACCTGGGGATTTCACAGAGACTCTGCTTGATAATCAGGTTATTTCCAGAATTACACTACTGGAAGCATCCTATGGCTTGCAGTCAGCCTTTTCATACTTTTTAGCTATGCTCTTCAAAGCAAAACCAACCCCAAATTTCATATATACATATATATATATATAAAAAACTATAAATATTGGTTAAATCTAGAATTCCCAGACAAGCTTCTTAGTATTAACACTTCTCATTTATTATGATACTATGTTAATTCCTGCCAGATGGAGACTATTCAAATGTTCATGACTTGTACTTGTCAGGAACATATGTTCCTGGAATAATGGAGTGGTTTCTTAGCAAACAACATCCCATATTTAAAGACCTATGATGAGGCAAATAAAAGAAAAAAAAACATAAACAGAGAAATGCACAGCTGGAAAAGGAAAAATCCAAGTTCTTCACTACCTAGAGGGTGATGGATTCTCTACATATCCCTGGCATTGCCTTCCAGGAAGGAAAATTAATTAACAGAGAGACACTTGTGGATTGGGAATAAAAACTTAAACTACTTTAATGAAAATAATAGCAAGAAAATGAAATATATATACATATAGACACACAAAACCAATAGCACACCCAAACCCACCTTGATGGCAACTACCTCCCCATCACCTGTGATGCTGTAGCAGGACTCACCAGCAGATGGGAATCAGATTCAGGGCTGGATCCTGGAACTGGATTGAGGAATTCTTGGATTGAGTCCTGTAACAGCAGAGCTGAGCTGCAGATCCTCACCAGAGAGTTCCTACTCCACCATCTCAGAGAGCTCAGGTGCTCAATCTTCAGGAAGAATAGAGACCCAAACCTCTCCTTTTTTGTACTGCCTGTTAATCAGGTGCTAAACAGCTTAACCATGCACCTGCCTTGCTTGGCTCTGAGGCTTTATGGAAGAGATCCTAAGGCCCAAGCTTAGTGTGAAAATCACACTAAGGAATGATCCAAAGAGTGATGAAAATACCTTCAGAGGAAATGAGCAAGCAAGGAAACTCACAGAAATACAAATGTTTCTTCCAGGACACAGAAGTCACCTAAAAAGGAAAGAAATTGGAATAGGAAAAGGGGGGGAAAAAGTCACTTTTGCTTCAAAACAATTCACTTAGTGAATTGGCCAGGTTGCACTGCATGCCACACCAAGGGTTTTAAGCCTTTAGATTTCAGGTGTGCAATAATAATCACAGGAACAATTTTTATCCTTACCCTAACCAAGTTGCATCCTCTCTAACAAATACATTAGAAAGAAATGTCTCTGGAAAAGACTAAATCATGTCTATACAACAAACTTCCAGAGGCACAGTTAGAGGCAGATTGCATGAGGAGAGATGACTCTTTGGGGAGGTAATTGTGCCACAGCAGAACTTGTTCTCAGTCCCTGGCTGGGGAGGTGCCCCACTGCCATTGCAGTGCCTCAGGCTGGGCACGAGAGGCAACCTGGGCACGAGCAGCCAGCTCTATGCACTCATCTTGGCAAAAAATTCTGCCAGAAAAACTTGATTTTATGTTCTTTTATGTTTTTCCTGCTAGGGAAGGGAAAAGCCAAAGTGAAAAGATGTGAGTTGCTGATGCCTGCTGGTCCATAGCAGCAGTTGGGAGTCACACTCAGTGTGCACAGCAGAAGCACACACAAAGACTGTCCTACAGTCAACTTGATGTGGATAAGGATTCTGTGAGGAGCTAACCCTGTTAGATATGAGATATTCTTTCCTGAAAAGGTTGTCCCAGGCTGCCCAGGGAGGTGCTGGAGTCACCATCCCTGCAGGGGTTGAAGAAACATTGAGCTGCTCTCCTTAGGGCCATGGGTTAGTGGTGTGGCAGTGCTAGGGATGCTTGGACTTGGTGAGATCAGATGTCTCTTCCAACCTTAATGTGGTTCTGTCTCATCTCTTGCATTTTTCTCACAAACCCCACTAGATTTTCCTGTGCTAGCCCAGCCAGAGACCCACACCTCGTGCAGCAAATCACAACTCGAGCCAAGCAGATGATTAAACCTCCAGACTGATCTTCTTTGGGCTATTCTAAAACTAATGTCACTAGTTTCTTTAACAGCTATTTTCACTTCATGTGCCTGTCTGACCTTCCAGACTGCCTGTCAGAGATCATAGCTCCCCAAAAGGGGACCCTGGTTGCAGCTGCATGTTTACAGTGCAGAGGCTCCACAAACTCATTTGGCTAATGGAATCAATTCAGAGCCCAGTAATATACACTATCTTTGAGGCTGCTCAGGGTCAGGATAACATCCATTTCAGATGAGAGAAAGGAAGAGACAGGAAATAAGGGCTGTAAGAAATGTTTAGATTCTGAATTATCATGCCAGGATGAGCTTCTGCTGCACTGAAATGTAGTTACAGTATTTATCGAGCTCTGCCAGTACCAATGGCAGCATCTTCCCCCCTCAATGGGCATAGAAAATGAAAACCTGTTGGATGAGATAATAAAATGTGCATGTGTTCTGCCTGATAGCAGTAGCCCTGGTGATAATCCCATGAATTCCCAAAATATGGCCCAGCATGATGCAGAGAACAAGTATTACATCCTGCACAGAAAAAGAAGGGGAAATGAAGGGGAGGCAGGAGGAATGACCCAAACCTCCAGCCTAGCAAACAAACAGAGCAAAACCAGCCCCTAACTAACTCCACACGACTGTTTCTTTCAGAAAAAATCCTAATGGCAAGCAGAGACCCAAGAAGCAAATACTCAGCCTGGAGTCAAATATCATCTCCAAGTCCCCATCACTCAATAAAACACCCAGGAGTTTTAATTTGTCTCTGTCATAACTGCTTTGTTTATAATCCCTGAGAAATCATCTCCAAACCAGACTCCTTTCTGTGCCTGAGACAGATCCTATGTGCTCTGGAATGTGAAGGACAAGACTGTTTCAAACCCTAAACATATTGTTATTTGCCCATGTGATAAGAGCTGCTCCACAGAGAGATGCAATAATTGTTGTCCTTCTGTGTGTTTATTTCAGAAACCAGCAGCTTTCTGTTCCCAGTCTTCTGAAAGAGTGAGAAAACAAAGTATTTTGCATCCTCTTCAGGAGTGATGAGCTAAGGTTACTTACCCCTAGAATGTGTGTGTTCACACAAGGCAGACACAAACAGCTTTTTAAATACATACTGCTACTTTTATCCCTTATGAAACAGGAGTGCTTGAAAATACCCAAAAACTGCTGTTAGTAACCAAGCAGAGAAAGAGGTACATTCTTCTTCTTCTTCTCTCTTTTTTAAGTGATTTGTTCAGTAGCTTTTTCCTACAGACCATTTAACTTGCTCTCTCCTTCGGTGACAGAAGACAAATCAAAAACTGTCACTGCACTACACTTGGAGTTTGAACCACAGCTCACAATCATTGGACTCAGAGCTACAATTGTTGCTATTCCTAGGCATACCCCAAATGCATGGATTCTGAACATTGTTCAGTCCCAAGTCCTACAAGGCCACAATGCCTAGGAACAATCCAAAGAGGAATGCCTTGTGTTCTCATCACACACTCAGCAGCTGTGCTGATCCATCTAAGCCTCTCACCTATCCCAATGGTTGTTTCACCTGGGCAGCTTTTAAATGTTGTACCCTTAGAGAGTGATGCATTCTCTGACCTTTATCTCATTCCTATTGCCAGTCTGGTGCCCAGATTCTCCCTGAAGCTGTTCATTACACTCACAGTCTCCCCTTTCTTGCCTAGAATGGATCTCTCCTATCTCCCCAGAAAAATGCACCTTCTCCTTCCCTTTTTGCAGCCACATGCAGGATATTGCTGAAGTCTCAGCCTCCTAAGCATCCCTCCCAAAGGAATAGCTACACACCTCCCTTGTGCCTCTGCTGGGCACACGAGAGGAGTTTCCCTCACCACACACTTGAATATATTCAGCAGAATTCTCCACAGATGATGCACAACTCCAGTTAGGAAGCTGACATTAGTGGTTGCAAATACTGCTGTCCATAAAACCCTGCCATCACTAAATCCATCTAGAAATGAGTGTTTCTATTGCCAGCTCTGAAAATGCCAGTACTCTGTTTGCACACATCCAGAGGCATGATTGCTTTCTTTACATTGAGTTTTCCAGGAAAAGTCTTTAATAGAAGGATAAATTACTCAGAGTCACAATGGCTTACATAAAAACCTTTATCCTAGGTCAGCAGTTCAGCTTAACTCTCTGGAGAAGTTCTCAGTGCCAAATGGACACAGGAGATGAGGAAATAAAAGACAATATGACTCTGTGAGAATTTTTCCACCTACTACCTGGAAAGTAGGAACTGCCAGAAGGAGCAGGAGATACTTACTGGCTGTAACACTGAGTCTGCTGTGCTGGTAAGGGAAAATACTGCAGGTCAATGCTTCTGGAAGGACTTCTTTCTACTGACCCTTCCAAAAGATCCTGCATGACTTTTCCTGTCATTGCAGAAGATGGAGATTGCTCCACAGGAAAAATACAAACCATCAGAAGTCAAACTTCTTTATAGAGCACAATAAAACACATGCTAGGCTCCAAGTCTAAAATAGCACATCTTCCATCTTCTATCCCATGAATAAATCAGTGCTACTAAACACAATGAAAAGGGGGAAAAGGACACTCTGCACTTCATTTGAAATATACTGCCCATCCTCAGTTTGGTATTGCTTGGGTTCCTCAGTGAGTAATGCTCTCCTTGCCTAGCTGAAGAATGTCTCAATCTACATACTTATCACTGAAAAGCACAATTCCCCCTAAGGGAACACAAGGGGAGTACAAGCTGTTAATTAGCCCTATGGCATTTTACCCCAATTCTGCCTTCAGTGCAGCTCTGCTGGTGCATTCCCAATGCCTAACTCCTCAGCCTCTTCTGGAAAGGACCTGCACTTAGTCAACTTGGAGCATATTTCTTCCCCACGAGGGAGAAAGACTCATGTAAAATGTACTGGCCTGAAGTGAACACCACTAAAACATTAATGCACTCCTCTCGAAATAGGCTTCCCTTTTATGTTCATTTTATCCTGCTGCCATGTGAAACTGCCTGACATGTTTTGTTTGGCTGCTTTTTCAAAGACTACAAATTCCACTCAGTCCAGCTCCTAGGTCCCTGCAGCCCATTCATCCAATTAAAGATCTGCAGAATGGAAACAGGAGGGGAAAAAAAAAAAGAAGTCCTTTTGTGGAGCTTCAGAAATATTGTCTCTGAGGAAGGCTGCCTGCAAGAAAGGGAACAAATCCATTGTGCAAACTGGTGCATTCCAATAGAATCAAATTGCTCCTCAAAGTCTCTTTATCCAACATGGATTACTGACTCCTGATAGCTGTAGGTTAGGTGAAGGTAGAGTCTATCTGGAGCAGGAAAGCTCTTATTACCTTTTATTATAACACATCCTCCCCCCATAATCTATAAAAGAGCCTCTAGGAGCCCATTCATTCCTCCACCTCTTTGCTGCCTTTCAGTTTCAATAATGCTGAGTACAATTCAGTGCTCTTTTCAGCCCACTCTGGTGTTCACATGTGTTCACATGCTAAATATCCCCAAAATGCCCTTGGGGAAGACAGAGTGCCATTTATTATTTCTTGGGAACTGCAGCTCTGGCAGCTACCTGGGAATATTGTTACAGACAGTGCTGCTAAAACCTGAAGCCTTACCAAGCTAAGTGGAATTAATGTTCATGCAAAGTGCCATGTGATGCCCTTTTATATATCTATTAGTACTAGAAATAAATAGCAGAGGAAGCCATTTAAAGCTAGGCTGACAAGCAAATGCTAAACACAGAGCTTTGATGATTACTGAACTAAGATTTGAGGAAGTTCACAGCAATAATGGCAGAAGACTAATTATTCCCTGCTGCATCCTGATTGAAAACTCAGGAATACTGCTTGATTGTCCAGATTTCAGCACACACATTCACTCTTCCTCTTCAAAGAGATAAGAATGAGCTAGCTGCACAATTTTCAATCTCCTCTTCTTAAGAAAGGGCAGAAACCCACCAAAATTTGTCTACCATTCATGTAGCTCCTATACCTTGACAGAGTTTTGGCAACCCTCCTGTTAATCCATTCCCTTGAACCAGAGGATGTCTCCTTTCACCCTGCCCACAAATTAAAGCAGGGACCACTCCAAAAAGGAGTTCACACTTAGACTGGTTTGAATGAACCCTCAATTTTCAATGAATGTGAAGAATTTTGCTATAAAAATGAGTTGCTAGAGCCTACTGCATGGTGCCAGCATCTCTGGGATAATCCTGGGGTAGTTAGTTTGAATGTTGCTGGAAAAGCCACTGTGGGTAGGAAGTGTTCCTAAGAAATATGTTCAAGCTACTTTGGCTTTTTTATTTGTTTTGGGGTGCTGGTTTTTTCCCCCTCTCTCCATTTGAAGGGTAAAGCCTTGCCTATTCCCACATGGGCTTGAGGTAACCACCACACTCCAGTGATGGAACTGGAGATCTGGCACTGTCATTTGCCAAAAGAAATCATCTCCTGCTAGGAGAAGAACCACTCACTCACTCACTCGCTCACTCACTCACTCACTCACTCACTCACTCGCTCACTCACTCGCTCACTCACTCGCTCACTCACTCACTCACTCACTCACTCACTCTTGTTTTTTTTCCTGTAGTGTCTCACCACCATTTCAATCTCAGACAATGTTTTCTAATTAATTTTCTCACTGGCAATTACTAACTCAAAAGCATTTATTAAGGGAAAGATTAAGCTAGGAATGAGCTAAATTGAATGATTATTATTACAGATCTGCTTGCTGTTGAAATCTGTCATCATTTTCTATTAACAGAAAGAACCAGAATTATTGATTTTATTCACATCTAGGCTAATATATTCCACAATTTAATCTAAATATACACTAAAATGTTTGGATGCTTTCCCTGAGTTCTGTCATGACAGCTTAGAAAAAGTTACTGAAAAAAATGATGAAGTGATTCTTATATATAAGTATATATATATTTTTTCTATATGGTGGTATAGGATGAATAATGAATCACAACAACATGATTTCTTAATTTCTGAATTGGTTATTATATTATGAATATAATTATATATAATATATATAATTATATAATAATTATATATTATAATATATAATTAATAAATAATTATAATAATAATTATTTTATATAATAATATTATATATAATATATTAGTATTATATTACATATAATATACACATATATAATAACAATATATAATATACATATAATGAATTATAAATGTCTTTATAACATATATGAAGGAAGTTCTATACATATATATAAATATTTGATTTACAGAATTCTCCTTTTCTCACCTGATTCTGTCCCTGCTTGTCCATGCATCACTAAAAACCAGTATAAAACCAGACTATCAGTACCATTGAATAGATTTAAGTCTCACTTCTCATAAATAAATATCCACTGTTTAGATTTCTACTTCAAATAACTCATCAGTGAGTATTGTTAAGCATGTTCTCTCTATCCAGTTCTACATGAGAGAAGCTCATCAATCTTCACCTTGAAATGAGAGAAAATAGGCAGCTTATAAATGAAATGCTTGCTTAGTTGTGTACTGGGTGACAAGCTAAAGAAAAGCTTCTTCCTCAAATGAGGCAAATTATGCTGAAATTAGCTCCATTAATATCTTTGATAACAAGAAAGCCAAACAAACCCAGCGAGTTATAAGAAAGAATTAAACATTCAAACCAAGCATTCATTAGAAGGAGATTTGCTGTCAAAAGGATTTGGTCTGGCAAATCAAACAGCTGCCCAGGCTGACAGTGGTTACAGAACATCTTCCAGAAGCATCAAGCTGGTGGAAAATGCTGAAGTAAATCCTTAGAATAGTTCCTTTCTGCAATGAATAAATAGATAAATAGAAGACAAAAAACCCCAAACAAACAAAAAAGCCTTCTGTGCAACTCAGTAAGATTAAAATGCCACAGTGGTAAGGCAACAGCCTTTTCTCTTCTTCAAGGTTATCTAGAAGGTGAACTTAAAAGCAAATGTAATGGCTATGAAACCACTGAAGTGCCAGCCTAAGACTACACTCTATTCTCCAAAGTTCATTGAGAGATGAAACTCCTTAGCTCCAATCACATTTCCTTGGGAATTCCTGGAGCATTATGTCCCAAATTCGAAAGCAAACTTAAGTGTCTTTCTCTTCTTTTGGAGCTTACATTCTTGCTGCACTTGGGGTGATATCAACATCCTTTCCTTGGGGATGGGATGAAAAATATTCTCCAGAACCAACTGTTAAGGGTCTAAGAATTAAATCTCCCTCTGAACTCCTAGAAAAATTATTGGCCTGCCTTACAGTAAAATTAATGAGCTGAACAATTTAATTTGTTACTATATGGAATCCTCCAAGGCAGAGCTTTTATTGTCTTCCACTCAAGCTGTAGGACGAGAACACTTGATAAGAAAGCATGGCTATAAATATAAACTTTGGATGTCAGCTACCAACTGGCATTATAAAATAATGACCTTTTTCAGCTAGGAAGACCTTATGACCTCGTAGACTTTGGGGCTGTGTGCTGAGCAGGTAAGGGTGTGCAGAGATGACAGTGAAGCAGACACAAGATGATGTTCTTAATCATATTCAGAAAAGCCTGATCACCTCCAGCACCTCACAGCAAGGGCTGTTACAGGAGGAATTCAGGCAAGACAAAAGGAGATAGCTGTGCTCTTCCTTCAGCTCACAGTTTGAGCTCATACTAGAAATCAACTTTCCTGACAGGCCCCTTGCTCAAGTTCAGCACAAAGTGGGAATGAGATCATCAGCCAGGGAAACTTTTACACAGCAAGTGGAATAAAACCTGGTGTGAAAGTAGAAGCTGTGTGGACACAGTCACTGTCCTAGCTCATTCCTTCCAAGCCAAGCCATTCAGTGTGACAATCTTCCTGTTCTCAGATCTCACTCCTACCCATCCTGGCCTTAATGCAGCTCCAGAACAGGGACTCACCCAGTGAGTGTGATCACTCCCATGTTGCTGTGGATGGGAGACAAAATACGTGTGAGAAGAGATAAGCTGAGAAGCTTGAGGTTTGCCCTAAACACAAGGGGCTCAGACCCAGCTAGACAAACTGCTCATGAGAGAGCAGAGGCAAAAGTACAGCACAGAATCACTCAATCATTAAGGTTGGAAGAGACCTCTAAGATCATCAAATCCAACCATCCCTAGCACTACCACACCACTAAAGCAGAAATTCACTGTCTGCGTGCCTGGTGTTTTTTTGTTTACTGCTGTCCCCGAACACAGCCAGTTTAGTGAGGGCTGTGGGGGAGAGAAGGCATTCTGAAAGAAGTCTTCTCAAAAAGATTGTTCTTTTGACCCTAGCTTCTGGTCAAACCAGGACAACACACAAGCCCACATCCAATTTTATCTGTTAGGGCAGAATACACACATCCAAAGAGATTTGTTGTCTGGATTATCCATTACTTCTTTAGCATGACATGATTTTTTTTTTCACTTCTATTAACTAAAAAGCTTAAAACCAGTGTGATCCAGGGAGGATAGATCCATCAGTAGTCTCTCTTCTTCAGGTACTACGTCTAGCTAAGAGCTGTGGCAACCTTCACGTCCTCTGTGCTCCTGTCAGTGCTGCTTGCAGAAGTCACATTGATTTGGACTCCTCAAGTACCTTTTTAATTAGCAAGCAACTACAGCTGGATGCTCTGCAATACTTTCAACCCAGCCTAGCCAGATTACATTAGTTTAGGAACAGAAGAAATAATGAACACCATACAAGTGTGGCCTTCTAAATCACTTTAAGGATCACAGTTGATCCCCAAGAGTTTCTCAGTCTCTTGTTGCAAGAAGCATGTACTCCATCCCTTTCCTTTGATATTATTTCTATCTCCAGTGTCTCTTTGCAGCTCCACAATGGCACTCTCTGAAAACAGCTGAGTTGGGAATATAACAGAAGAAGAAAATCCTATGTGGAAAGCACTAAAACTGTTGGGGACAGAAAAAACAAAGCCCAAACACAAATTTGACAGATAACTTCAATGTCTAGAAATACAATGATTAAAGATAAAAAGTGATTGAAAATATACTTCTTCCTCCATGTTTCTTGATATCCAAGCACTGCCATTTGAATAAGAGAGGCAGTGGAGGACACAGAGGGAAAAGATGCTAACTGTCTTGCTGTTAGACAATCAAGATGAGTCTTGGGAGACCCAGCTTAAAAGCTCTAAATCAACAAATATTTCATTACAACAATGATTGGAACAATGATTACAAAGAAGTAGGAAAAGGATCAACTTCAGAGTAGCAGTACAGTATGTGGCTAGCTACTGGGGTGTGAAATACTCACCTGATGAATAGAAAGGACTTTGGGGTTGGAATAATCAATCTATTGATTGTTTATTATTCTCATATTATTATATGAGAATAATAATCTCATCTAGCAATACAAAATGCAGCTTTTGTATTGCTAGATGAGAGGGAACCTCTAAACCTTTCTGTTAAATATGGATTTATTGTTTTTCTCTGTGACAAGAGGTCTTGGTAGTGGGGCCTATAATATTCTGGCAGTGTGTTCTTATCCCAGCTCTTTCCTCTGTTCCAGCTAATGCTGGTTAGGGTCTCTGCTAGCTCTCCAGGGCTCAGCACAGCTGCCTGGTTCTATTTCTCCTCTCCCCACATCCCCTTTCCTCCACCAGGAAGTGCAGCGAGGCCTCTCCTGGCATCTCCACTCTCTGCTCAGAAAGGGCTTGTCAGGCTACAAGATGACATGCAGCAAGTCATTACATTTCCTTTTTCTCTGCCTCCAGCTTGGAAGAAGGTTTATGCAGCAACAACAGTCTGCTTTCCATTGCATTGTTTTCCCTATTTGTTTGTGTTGTGTTTCTGCCACAGTGACTTAATTTGTGCGACTGACAGTATTGTCTCTCCCACCTTCCTGCTGCCAGCAGGAAAGGAATTAATGCTTGGCACTGCTGACTGCTGGTGACTTCAGTGAGGCTAAACACTTTGTTTTTATTTAACTCCATTTTATTCTTTCTATTTTGTCCCCTAGGATTGGCATTCATGTCCCACAGGCAAATGAAATGCAGTGTTCCAAAACTATTTATTTGCGATGTGATTTATTTGCAACAGAAATGTTTTTCACTCTCCTCTCCCTCTCAGCAGCTGCTCACCATAGATTATTTTGTGGAAAAAAAACCCAAAAAATGTACTGCATAGGGTCAAAAAAAAACCCCAAAACTCTTTTTTCAATTGTACAGACAAGGAAAGGGCATGTGGAGAGAGAAGGAAAAGGAAGATGTCACCCACTGCAAATTCCTTGTCCTGCTGTGAGCTCACCTGGGAAACAAAGGGACTGGAATATCTCTCTCCATGAGGTACCTGCTGCCATTTCCTAGATGAATACTTTCACCACCAATTCCTTGGTTCCTCTGAGGAGATGTTTCTTGATGTCCAAGCACTGCCTTTTGAATAAGAGAGGCAGTGGAGGACACAGAGGGAAAAGATGCTAACTGTCTTGCTGTTAGACAATCAAGATGAGTCTTGGGAGACCCAGCTTAAAAGCTCTAAATCAACAAATATTTCATTATAACAATGATTACAAAGAAGTAGGAAAAGGATCAACTTCAGAGTAGCAGTACAGTATGTGGCTAGCTACTGGGGTGTGAAACACTCACCTGATGAATAGAAAGGACTTTGGGGTTGGAATAATCAAAACCTTCTAACTAAAACTGCAAAATAATCCAAAGAGCTTTACCCTTTTCCCTCCAGTGCAGGATGAGGATAAGGTTCTTGCCTGAAGCAGACAGGACACTTGAAGTAAGCTAATAAGGAATAGAAACAAAGAGCTGGGTTTGATCTCTTCCCTTCTCTGCTTAATCCTTTTCCCCAATTCCCCACCTCCATTGACTCAGCTATGATCCAGAAGCCATCCCCACCCAGTGTCCCCATCAGACTCCTTTTGGGTTGCTCTGGTTTTGGCAAAGCAGTGCCAACTCACCCAAGTCCTTGGAGATATCCAGACACAGGAGCCCTTGGGAATGGTGTAGGTGCCAGCCTGATGGGATGCTCCCATCCATGATGCTCATCTCCCAGCCCCTTGGCTCTGTCCTAGCAAGGACATGGATATCACTGTCCCAAAGGCAATCTGACAGCACAAGAGGACACTGATGCAGGACTTATTCCAAGTTTAAGGTCTTTTGTGCTTGTAGCTGACAGGCTGAAGAGAACTGCACCACAGGCAGCAGAAATGGGTCAGGCACTGGTGAGGGGACATCACACTGTGAAGAAAAGCACTGAAGGGGACAATCTTTAACATCAGGGAAAAAAGAAGTTGGTCTTCTTTTAATTCAGGAATGTGATTAGAGATTGAACAGTTGCCTCTAAGGTGACCCAGTGAAAAGGCTTGCTCAGCATTAGGAAAGAAACACCCATAAAAAACAAAGAGAAACATTTTTCCAGAGCACCTAGGTAATGTAGAACAAACACAGCAGAACAATCAACACAAATAAATGTAATTTATTAAGACAATGAAATGAGAAGATGCCATTCTCCAGTAGCCATAGGATATACATCCCTGGAAACAAGCAAAAAATCAAGGTAAAGTGAACAAAGGTGCAGTTAGTATGTATTAAGAGTGAAAAATATCCCCTGGAAACTACATGTGCACTCAAAATATCATTTCTTGTGGTGAACAGATAGATCCCCTTCCAGCACAAAGAGTTACTTTTATTACCAGGGAGAGGAAACCTTCTGAATTCTTTGAAGAGCTCAGAGCACCTAATTACTTGTATTTTTTTTAAAGCTCCAAATCCTGACAGTCCAGCAGAGGGGAACCAAAGATTCAAGGTTTTTAATTACTTGAAAAAATTAAAGATGGTAAGCCTGTCATCTTTTGACAAAGAGAAGCCAAGGAAAGATCAGCAAGACAAACTTTTCCAAAGGGAATAAAGAGGCAAATTGTTCACTGCAGCTAGCATCAAAAAAACAAACAAAAAAAAGATAAACTGAAGAAAACACAGGGAAAAAAAATAAGACATAAAGCTGAAAAAAAATAGAAAGAGGAATAGAAACAAAACACATCTTTTGTAGGACAGTGCAGAGTGAAAGCACTGAGTGCTGACATCTCCTCAGTGCACTGCCTCCCACCATGGGCAACACTGCCTGCTGCTGCCTTGGGGCACTCAGCCCTGCTCCCCACTTCTCCTGACACCAGCATCCATCCCTAGTTGCTACTCTTCTGCTACTAGCAGCAGAATTGCTCTTTCACTAGGCTCTTTTTTAGCTCTGTGGTTTCAGAGTTCCTTTTGTCCCCCAGAGCAATGTTTAGAAACAGAGGAGATGCTCTGCAGAAGAGGAAAGAAAACACACCTTTAGGAACAAATCCAACCAAAGGACTTGCATCCTTCTGCTTTCTTCAGGCAGTGTAAAAAGAACTCCTTGCCAAGAAAATGGTACAATTAACAAATTTGGAATAAGAAAAGAGGCTTGGAAAAACTAATGGAGCAAAAGTAGTCTCTTAACCACAAGTGAGCCACCTCATCCTCAAAGCCTGAGTCTCCCTGAGTTGCTCACAGCTCAATTGTCAAGTAAACTCCCTTTGGAAGAAAAAAAATAAAGGCCAAGTTTGAATAAAATGGAAATAACTCCAGAATTACAAGGTTAGTTGGTGAGATTTTTAACTACAATGTGTTTTTCTCTCTGCTTCCAACCCGGAGGTTTCTTTCTTCAGAAGCACTGTGTTATTTCAGCTCAGTGATGACAAGAACAGGGCTTAGGCATTTCAGGAGAGGCTTGTCTCTGATGGGCCTCTGTTCCTCTAATGCACAGTCAGTTTACAAGTTGGGAAAAAGGTTTCATTTTCTTGAATACATGTTGTTTTTTTTTTTAGAACTGCCATGATGGCATCACCAGGAAGGCAAGAGGAAAAGCTGAGGAACTCCTACCTGTCTTTTCAGCTCCTGTGTGCATGTCTTGAGATGAAGGGCTGGATGATGGATCATCTTCCAGAATCCTGGCTTCCTTTCCACTCCTCTCCTTGCAGGATGATTTTCACCTTTCACCTTCATGCAGAGGAAAGCAAGCAAACTTTCCCCTGCTTGTTCCACCCAAGGGGATCTAGATTTAATAATTAAAACACAACCCTTGCAGAGCAATTTCCATTCTCTTGCCAGACTGTTACATAAATAAGAATGTCTTCCAAAAAAAAAGGATTTCCAAGACATAACTTCTTAGGGCTTGATTTCCAATCCAATCCAACAATAAATCCAGTAAAGGAATTTATATGACTTAATTTAAAGCATCTAATTGAATGATTTAGCTTTGTGTAAAAGTAATGAGCCATTTCATAAAATCAATAACACTGTAAAGTATAAACTCAATTATTATAAATGAAGGCAATAAAAGAAAAGAACTCCTCTGTATTAGGAAGGGTGACAGTTGATTAATGGCTTATTATCCCAGGTTGCCATAGAGCAGGCAGAAGGGAGTGGGATGGAACTTCCAAAGCTACAAAGGTTTGCTGGCCAGCATGCAGAGAGCATGTGTGCTACGAGTCTAATAAAAATAATATATATTCATATAGACATCAATACCTAGTACATAGGCATGTCTTTTATGTGAATAATATGTTAAGAAATTATATTAATGCATATTTCATATAAAAACGTGATAAACAATACATATTTTATGCATCTCTATATAAATGCATCATATAATCATGACATGATCCACATTATATCCTAACTATACATTAAATATCATCTATATGTGTACATGTTTCAACTTAGAGCATGAGCAACAATTCAGCATCAGCTGCTGAACTGTATTTAGAATTACCATTATTATAGAAGATAGTAATACATCATTGTTGTATTATATTAATGTATAAAATATATAATAATATGTTATTATATATTATATATATAATATATAATAATATAATATATAATATATATAATAATATATATAATATAATGTTATATATATAATAATATATAGAATATGTTAAAATATTATATTACTATTATCATCGTAATATATACATTACTATTACTATTATATATAAATTACTATTGCTATTATCACATTAACATCCTATTAAACAGTTATGTCTTGATTCTGACACAAGCAATTCACATGCTTAGACTACCCAATATTCAACTTCAAATATGAAAGCAATGAGATCCAGGAGGCAGCTTGAGATAGAGCCTAGGTATTCAAGACATACAGCCATGTTACACTCAAAAAGGTATATTATCCTAAAGGATCAAGATTTATTAGCAAATACCTAGTATAAATACAACATATATCTATCCACCCAATATATATATGTATATAAATCCAATATACAGTGCAGAGCAGCATCACTCCCTATAATGAAACAAGTGGATTTGTCTCTCTGTTCTTTTATCCTGGGGTGATATAGGCTATGTATAGTCTTACAGTTATTTTTGCCTTATAATACCTTCAGAATTGGAAAAGTGTGACAATAATTATACTAAATTTTGGGGGGAAAAAAATTTAAATGGCAAGACCTTTGATATTGTTGAAAGGCTATTTCTAACCTTGTGAAACAGCAAACAACAATGCCTGAAGTTGGCCTGTGCTCTGAAATACCACCTTGTTTTAATAACAATTGCCAATTTTCCTTGGTCCACCTCTGAATGGCCTTTGAAGAAAATGCTGCTTTGAGAAATTTAAACTAGAAATAGAGCTTTTGAAAGCACATTTTCTACCTGTGCTGTCTCCTGGTCAGATTAAGGTTACAGCCACATCCTTTACAAAGTACAAGTGTTCACTGACAGGCTGAGCAAGAATAGCTGGAGGTGTTTTGGCCTTCAGAGTTAACATGAAGAGGAACAGAGTCATTATCTCTACAGAACAGAATGGCACAGGAACCTTGCCTCTGGTTTCTGTCAGTGATTCCACAGCTGCAGGGACAGCCTGCAGAAAGGAAAGGTAACACAAGAATGCCACAGGATCCACAATCCTGCTTGGAAAGCACAGAGGAACACAGAAAGCAAAGACACAGGTCAGCCTCGGGCCAGAAGAGATTAATAGAGGGAAACAATCCATGAGCTGAAAAACCTATGTGCAAAATCAAGCCACATACTCCCTGATTTACAGCCAAATCCAGATCTTAAATTTGCCTCTCCCATTTGCCTCTAAAATGGACAAACGATGGAGGGCAACAAGTCTTTTCCAAAGGCAAAAGCAGCTCACCCGCTATTCTCTCTTAATAATGGAGGAAAGAGAGACATCTAGCTGCTAAAAGCAAACTAGCAGGATGCACTGGGAACAGGACCACAGCTAAACAGCAGCACCTAACAGCTCCTTGAACCTCAAACTGTGCCTGGCCAACACTCTGTTGCTGTTGCAAACTGGCCAGGCACAAGCTCCTCTGCCAAAGCAGCAGCTTATGCATCAAAAGCCAATGGCTTTTCATCAGCAAAGATAAATAAAGGTAAGGGATTGCTCGTCTCTGAACTGGAACAGCGTGGCTTTCAGTCCAAAAACTACAAGAAAGATTGCCTTCAGTCAGATGAATGATGATAGCCAGGAACCTAGCTGGAGAGAGGATGAAGAAAATCTTTCCTTTATTGCAGAGAATTTGACTGGTCTGTGGAGAAAACAGAAAGAGAGGCAGTTGTGCTCACTACAGGATACAGAAGTCAGGCAGGGAACAATAGGGAATGATTAATCAGGTCTCTAACAATTAAACTAACTATTTCAAGCTCTCAGAAATAGGTTCCAATGGGATTTCCTCCTGAGCTGAGGGTTTCCCTTTCTGCATAAAGCAGTATTTCTTCCTGGCACCACAAAGGTGTTGATCAGAGGCTGCATTCTCACTTGGGTCTCTCCAAACAAAACACAGCAAGAAAATGCTACAGAGGAGGCAGGCAGGGCACCTTCACTGGTACCCAGCTGTGTGTGTGTGTGCAGGGAAGGAGGAGAGTGAAAAATACCCTTCCCTTTCATGCCTGATACATCAAATACACTCAGAAAATCTAGCTCTACTGGTTTATTTCTCACATATGCAAGAGTTTTGTAGAGTAGTGGCTAACGTTATGGTTTAATCAATCTGATTTCCATCAGAGTATCCTTGTTTCTGCCCCTGACATACTCTGTTCCATGACCTTGAATCAGGATGCTCCTTAGGTGTATTCAGTTTTTGAGTTCTTCATAAGAAAAGCTATAGATCTGAATGCTAGGATGCAGGTCAATGATTTACAGGCACACAGAATGGAAGTTAGCATTCTCCATGGAAATTAGACATAATGTACACAACATCTCCTACATATTTAAGTGATAGAATTATTACACACAACTATTAAGCATTCCAGTAACTAGGATTTTTTTTTTCTAAAGCTGAAATGATGCACTTTTGTTGCCTCTTTTAAAGTCAGCACCTTGACAAATTAACAGGAACAACCATGATTCATGATTCTATGAAACCAGAAGAAAATTCACACCAATGCCAAGTGTCCTAGCACAGCATCTCACACTTGCACAAGCAACTGATGTTGGGGTAGAAGAATGGGAGCATTTTACTAACTGATATACAATTATCCTACATTTCCACACAGGTGAATGCTGTGTACTAGGGATGTTCTTTTTGGTTTAAATGGGATCATGCATAAGCAGCACTAATTCTTTCACAGTGCTTGCTGTAAAGCCTACATGGTCAATAACAATTGTCTCCTGGCAGCAGAGAATATTCCAAAGCCCCAGGCTAAAGCTCCCTCTGAGGTAAGGAAATTAGCTTTGGTACCTCACAGGTTTAGTAAAGCTTTAAGTAGTAGCTCACAGTTTTCCACCCACTTGTTCCTTGGTTGGTAGCTAGATGCTGCTGACCTTTCCCAAAGTTCACAACATGTCATTTGCAATGTGTCTCTACAATAATGACTTGAAAGGATCTCCCACATATGATATATATACTGGTACTGGTACAAGCATCAACACTGCAGTCTAATCCACATCTTGGTTTCATCAGTTATTTTCCCCTAGGAGACTTAAAACACTTGTATCTTGCTGAACTGCTGGCATTTTGAACATTTGGCTTTTTTTTGTGCTCAGTACTCCTCAGCACTCATGATTGTCAGGTTTGGACTACTTAATAAACTCTTAACTTAAAACAATTAAAAATGAAAATGAAGGTTCCTAAACATCAGGTTGGTTGTGTCTAGTATTTAGGTAGCGTGGAGAAAGGGTTTTCCAGATCAAAACTGTAATGGAAGGATGTGCATAATTCAAATGATTCCAATAATCCCAGGTGAAGCATCAGGAGAGACAGAAAGCATTTTTTCCCAGAACTGGCATGGTGAGTGACAATTCTCTCTCTCTTACACACTTCTCCTCCCCATTCAAAGTTATGATCAAGCGTGGAGCAGAGCACACACTAAAAAAAACAAACAAACAAGAAAAGAGCTTGAAAACTGCTAAAATGCCAAGGACTATGAAAAAATGTCACTGAAAGAGCAAAAGCAGAGCTCCAGAAACTCTTCACTCCTCAGTCCTGTGGCTGCAAAGCACAGCTCATTCCATTTCCAGACACAGGCTGCATTTCCTCAGCTCAAGCAGAAAATAAGAATAAATAGGAGTTGGAGGGGGGAAAAAACCAGAGAGGTAACTTGCCTAAGAGAGTTAAATGAGATGACTCTGGTCTATTTTCCTTTGTTATTCCATGCCTAATGAAGTGTCTGGGTAGTTGGAGCAGCTCCTGCAGCATGATCTGATTGTTGTAGTTGCCTGTTTGTTTGCCGTGAGTTATTGTTTTATTTGGCTTTCATTTCAGAGCTGTTTCCCTGCTCTGTTGGGCAGAAGGATGCTGCTGGGTTGTGTTTATGAGCCTGTAAATGATTGGGGAGCTGTTGCTCTAACATCAGAGATTATGAGAGAGAGAAAGAGAGAGGCTGGGCTGGTGCTAGGGAGAGCACAGCCTGCTGCAGCATATGATGGTCCTTCTGTGGCCAAAAGCCAAGGCAGTATTTGAATACACAACAAAGGGTGGATATATTTTTTTGTTGTTGTTTTCAAAAGTAAGCTAGTTGATGAGTGAAGAGAACTCTTACATATTACCCAAATGTCCTTCACATTGAATAGCAGGTTGAAGGATTCAGCATGTCAGCACCAATACCTCCAACATGGACTTCTTGCAACTACTTCTTATCTGCCTGTGAAAGGAATGACAAAGGGATCTCACCTCCAGACCTGTAGCTTTTCACAGAACCACAAAGGTTGGAAGAGACCTCTAAGTTCATCCAATCCAAGCATCCCTAGCACTCCCATACCACTAACCCATGGCCCTGAGCAGAGCATCTAACTGTTTGTTCAACCCCTCCAGGGATAGTGACTCCAGCACCTCCCTGGGCAGCCTGGGCCAAGACTGAACAACCATTCCAGTGAAGAAATTCCTCCTTATATCTAATCTAAACCTCTCCTGGTACAACTTGAGGTTGAGGTTTCACTTCCAGTATTTTTGCTTATGCCAGACTATGGCATCCATCACCCAAAACCATGCTGAATAGATCAAACCTTCTGCAATGAAATGCTCATGCTTCCCTGAAAGTAAGAACAGAATATTTCCTGAGACTCTAGCACAAATCAGTCAAATACTTTCTGGGCTGCAGAAAGCAAGCATTCCTTTGGAAGAATTACTTGCCACTTCTGGAAGCATTGGAGCTTTTTAGTTTTGGACTCTTTTAGTTTCAAAACTTAACCATTTTAAAGCCAAAGAGCATATAGGATAGATACTAACAAAAGAGTCTAAGAAAATATCTATAGGATAATAGATACTAACAAGAGTCTAACAAAATATATCTATAGGATAATAGATACTAACAAAAGAGTCTAACAAAATATATCTATAGGATAATAGATACTAACAAAAGAGTCTAACAAAATATATCTATAGGATAATAGATACTAACAAAAGAGTCTAACAAAGTATCTATAGGATAGTAGATACTAACAAAACATTCTCCAAGCTAGAGCATGGGGCAAGTGAGGGAAACTGAATGGGAGGAGGGAGGTTGGGTGTCTTTGAAGAAAAAAGGAGTTGCAAATGCCACAAATTTGGCACATAAACCTCCAAATCTCAATGCTCACCCAAGCTCTCCAGTAGAAGGTAGCTGATTGCTTCAGGCTTATACAATCTGTAGTGATACTGAGGGCTAAAAGCCTCCCCTTTCAGTTCTCCTCTACCATCAGGTATCATTAATGAGTGTCTTTGGTGATTCTTTTGCACAAAGCCACTACAACAAATTCCACTTCATTACTCAAAGAGTTTTCACATCATTTAAGGTACCTTGAGAGCTGAGAAATTTCTCCTGAGAGGTCTCTCTCCCAGGAGACATCACATCCCCACAGCCCTTCTGAAGAGGAGGCAATAGGAACTATGTTTTCTGTCAGTGGTAGGGCTTGTGCTATGATGCTGTTTAGGCAAACACAGCATAGAAAAACAAGCAGGTCAGCAGCAGAAACTATGTGACAAAACAAAGAAAGCAATGTCTTTCTACAGAGGTCTTTAGGTAGCACAATCCAGAAGATCCAGTCATCACCTGTTATACTGGAGGCAACTATACTATTTCTTTGGTGTTAAGGTTCCTCAAGAGCACAGCCTTTTGCAAGCTGGGTCACAGCACTGGAAAATATGAAGCAACAAATAGTGACAAGGTTTATATCACAATTTCCTTCCCCTACTTCTACCAATAAAGCCTTCCTGCTTTAGCAGGGAAAGGCAGGTGGAGAGCCAGGGATCCTTAAACACACACCCAGTAAGCCTTTGGTTAAATCTAGCCTGGCACTCTCACACAGCATCACTCAGAGGTCTCTGGACAGGCAGTTACTCTTCCCTCTTGTCAGCTAAGCAATGGGAGAAGAAAATCTCTTTGTGAGCAGCAAAGAGCATCACCACACTGATAGCCAGCTGACTCAGGCTCTCCACAGAAGCTTCCAAAGCCTGCTTGTAGGCATGGCAAGAGAAGGAATTCCAGCTCTGATCTCTACCAGAGAAACCTCTGAGGTGTTACACATAATTGTTGGGCTCTGCTGCCTCCCAGGATAAAACATCTCCTTTCACATTCCTCTTGAAGCCTGCAGCCATACTGCCTCCATCCCATGCTCAAAACCACTGGAAGCAGCTGCAGAGTCTAAATGAACAAGCCTGTTACCCTTGGTCCACTGCTTCCCACAGAACCCCTGGTCTGGGGAACACTTCAGTGTCCTCTGTGGGGCCAAGCACCATGAAGAGTGAAGACTACACTGCACCTGCAAATTCAGCTGCATGGGCTAGCTACAGGATTAGCCCCTTGCATCAACACACTGTGCTCCTGCAGGTGATCTTTCAGGCAGTCACAGTATCCCAGGATGTCAGGGGTAGGAAGGGCCCTAGAAAGATCATCTAGTGCAACCCCCCTGCCAGAGCAGGAGCACCTAGACCAGCTCACACAGCAATGTGTCCAGGCAGCTCTGCAATGGCTCCAGACAAGGAGACTCCACAGGCTCCTGGGCAGCCTGGGCCAGTGCTCTGGCACCTGAACTGCAAACAAGTTCCTCCTCAGCTTAATACTAAACCTCCTGTGCTCCAACTTGCTCCCATTCCCTCTTGTCCTACCATTGGATGCCATGGAGCAGAGCCTGGCTCTCTCCTCCTCACACTCACCCTTCCCATATTTCTAAGCATTGCTGAGGTCTCCTCTCAGTCTCCTCTTGTCCAGGCTGAAGAGACCCAGCTCTCTCAGCCTGTCCTCCTAGGGCACATGCTCCACTCCTTTCAGGATCTTGCTGGCCCTGGGCTGGACTCTCTCCAGCAGCTCCCTATCCTTCTGGAGCTGAGGGGCCCACAACTGGACACAGCATTCCAGGGGAGGCCTCCCCAGGGCACAGGAGAGGAGGAGAAGAACCTCTCTGGCTCTGCTGGCCACGCTCCTCTTCATGCATCCTAGGATGCAGTCACTGGTGACACACTTGGTTTCACTGGCACGGCACACCAGGTTTTATTTGTCAACAAATGGGTTTCATGATCCATCATTAACACTTGATGGATTGGCCCAGCACTTTGGCAGAGGAGTTTCTTTTTATCACACTCTTCTCCAGCAGAATGTATTTGAGGAGCTCTCTTAACTCACTGGTTGCTGGCAGAGGCTCTGCTGGCAGAAGGTTTCCTTGCATTCTTTGCTGGTCAATGTGAGAGTGAGCAGCAGAGAACATGAGTGACTCCATTATGGCTTTGTACATTACATCTGCTTTTGTTACCATCAGATCTGTCCCTTCTCTTAGCACAACAAAAACAACTCTTATACTGTTTCCCCATTCACCTAATCTAATCCAAATCCTCAGCTATAAAATAATAATAAACACAACTAGCCAAACCAACCAATCATTCCACACCCCAAATGCTCAAGATTCACTTGTACAAATATTTCTTTGGGCAATAAATAAATTCAATCAGAAGAGGGCTATGCTAACTCACTGTGACAGATTGGACTCCATCTGTCAAGGTTTCATGTTTGATATAGACTGGAAATTGGAGATAAAGGGGAAATATTCAGGTACTGTTCTTTGCATCAATGTCCCGGAGGGAGATGAAGAGAATGATAAATTGGTTATGGTTCCACCCTTAGCCAAGCCAGTGGAAGCCTAATTAGACTCCAGAAGGACTGCAGCCAGGAAAGACAGATGCTGGAGAGAAGAGGAGTGGGGGGAAAAGGATATTAGTTTCAACTGGGACAGAACAAACATACAAATGACCTTAACTGTGAGCCAGGAAAGAACACACTTTGTCAGCTTGGTTACAGAAGGGGGGTCCTGTATATGCAATAAAGGATAGTTTAGAAATAGCTTAAGAAGAGGAGATTTGCTTAGGAAATAGTCACAGTGGGGAGGAGCATCCACTGACTCAGAACATTAGTGTGGAAACTAGAAACCTCTAAGATCTGCTTTATTACAGCCTCCTCTATGACTTTAAGCAACCAGGTTTCTCCTCCCTGTGTGCTATGTGTTCTTCAGAGACAAAACAAATATACTAGTATGGGAAATGTCCAAATACCAACAGGGACTACAAACATTTGGAGACAGGCAGAGGCTTTTCCGCTACGAAGAAAATATCTTTGGGTGAGAGCACAGGAACAAATCTTAATGTCACCTAATGCAGACAAAACAAAGTACCTGACAAAGACTATTTATGCAAATGCAGGCCAAGTTACTGCAAAGAGTGCAGGGAGTAGAAGTGACAGGCCAGCAGAGCTAAGAGAGGGCACTTTGGTGCCCAGGGAATGGGAGGTGACCCTGTGACAGACGGCAATGCTGATGAGAGACAGAGGGCACCAGCAGCTGAACACTTGCACTTGGAGCTGGACACAGAAGGAATACCACATTGGATTTCAGTCACATGAAGCTCTTTCTCAGTTAGAAGCTCAGAAGTGCCAGCTCTGCAGGAGGAATCAAACAGGAGAGAAAGAAAGTCAAGTTCAGAGCAGCTCTGGAATAGCTTGGTGCTGATCTCAGAGCTAGGATGGTGTCACTCTAGCCCAAACAAGAAAACCTGCATCATAAATAACATGCAGCTGTTGTATCCAGAAAACAAATGCAAAAAAAAACAACCAACCCACCAACACAAACCAAAAAATCCCCCCAAACTCCACGAATCATTTTAGCCAAGGTTTATGAGGGAAAAGCCATGCAATAGATTCTGCTTTCTCCAAAGAAAGGAAAGACTCATTCCATAGTCAGCAGAAAGAGCCTGAGCCCAAGAGGTCAGGTTCAGGAGACAAAGGTCACAAATATCCAGGACTCCTGTCTGCTGTCAGGCCAGCCCTTGCCTTTGGCTCCTTCTGCCTGGCCAAAACCTCAACCTTCAGTCCCTAAAGCAGACTAGGAGCACAGGATTTAGTCAATGCTCTCCTGTGGTGAAGCAATACTCTTGTCTCTGCAGCTCCATCCTTTCTCAATCCCTTAACAAGCTCTAGTGCTTTGGGTTGTTTGGGGTTTTTTTGGTGCTTTATAAACATTCCTGCTAAGTTTTCTGTTTTATTAATCTTCGAAAACAAAGATGTAAGCCACCACTTCCCACAGAAAAATGAAGTATTTGCTTTGGATTTCTGAAAGAGCTATTGGCACCAGTGAAATCCTCCAAGCAATGCATGAATATAACTGAAACAAATTAGATCAAAGCAGCACAGGCTTCAGGAAGAAAGAAACCCAGAGATTTTCCTTGACAAACACGAAAAGAGATACAGATATGTCCATACTTACAACACAAAATACCATTCATTTCTAGGGACATTATCTCCTCTCAAAGACAGGCAAATGCTAGTGAGAATAAGTATATTACACATGGTAAGTTCAGCAGTTAGGACTTTCAGTTAAACTATGCCCAATCTTGTCCAAGACAAATTCATTTCAGAGTTTAGTATAATGTATGAGGCTAACAGAGCACCTGTCACACAGGACAATTCCTATCATCTCATCAGTAAGCCACAGGCTCATGATGTGTGTCTAAATGATAAATGATCATTTATCTTGCCTCAATGATAAATGTGCTTAAAAATAACAGAGCAAAGAAATCTTCTAAGATGTAATATCTTGGATATTTGGCCAGCACACTGCAATAATTGAAATTCTCCTACCTCACGGCAGGTAGCAATAGGAACTTAAACTTTCCTCATCTTACAGGCCAACATGAAGCCTTCATTAGTAGATATTCAGGTTATCTTACAACCTTAACAGCTGCTGCAGACCTGAGACTGCTGAGAAAACCTCCTTGTGTATCCATCAAAGGAAAAGAATACAGATATGTCCAAGTGACTCTCCCTCCTGAGCCCCACGACATGACACACAATTTACTGCATGCTAAGGCACAAATTTACCTGCAGCTTGGCTGAAGAATACTTGGTATTCTTCCTTAATTATGACATAAATAGTTGTCTTTTGTTCTGGGTTCTTTTTTTATCAATGTATTTGCTCTGTTGCTACTTTATCTTGTGCTAGTGACAAAGGAAGTGGAGGTTTAAGTCTGAGAGAGTCACCTAGCCTTTGACATTGGGAAGATTTAGGAATGACAATTTGGAGATCAAGGAGACTTTGCTGCTGGCAGTGGAGGCATACAATTTTTGGATTTAGGGAGCTAAAGCAGCAGTCAGACCACAAGATTTGTCTCCTTCATTCTTAACACTGTATTTGAGAAAGAGAAAAAAAGCACATTAATAGAGCTCTCTCTCTGTGGTTTAGATCATAGAGGTGTATAGGGCATTCTCATACATTTCAATTGTTGGTGTCTTTTTACTCTTCCAGGCAGGATATCTTCCAAACATAGATGAAAATCTTTGTTTGATATCCCTTAATACATACAGAATAAAACCAAGCACAGGACAGCATGGCCTTGACTCTGAATTTGTCTTTTCCTGCACAGTTCAGTGTTGATAAAGAGACTCCTGCAATCCTTAGGCAGAGATTACTGCATCTCCTTTCCAGCACGTGCAGAATTACTGCTGGCTGCTTTCCAGACACAAGGATATCATTTCATCATTTTACAGGATGCCTGAATTTGCATCCAGTGCTTTATAACGGGCTTGGTTCTTCTGAGTTTCCTTAAGCTCAGCTTAACTTTTCCTCTTGCAGGTTTAGGCTCTGCTGTTTGCTCTCCTCTCAACCAAACACTGATTGAGCTTTGATTTCTCCCCAATCTTATCTACACTGCAGACAGCTTTCCTGCCAGTTATAGGGCTTAATGCATTAATCACTATTAATTCCTGCTTTAACAAAGGGAATGTTAAAGGGAATGGTAAATATATGTATAGGTGAGATGACTCAGAAGTGATCCAGGCATATCAGAACAAGATTGATTAGTGCATTTGATCCCACTGAAGTGCAGCAGCAGCTGGAGAAATATTATGAGTATCTTAAGGTGTCTGAGCCTTCTGCAGGAACAAGGAAGATGAGTGCACAGTGAGGAACAAAGAGCTCAGCTTGGCAAGCCTGCTGTCTTAAAGTTTCCTAGTTACTGATGCCATTTAAAAGTCAGCCACGCTGCTGTCAAGGAACAAATGCAGGGAACATCCAAGTCTCAGTGAAACCTACTCATCCAAGTGCAGTTTAAAGACAACAATTAATGATGAGCTGTGTAACTGTTCACTGTAACCACTCACAGGAAGAGAAGATTACCACACTGAGATACACTGTGTGTCAGCAGCAAAATAAAACATAAACTAGGCAGGTTTTGCTCCCTTACTTAAAAGCTTTAACACTTAAGAATGTCTTAAGTGTGAGCCACTCATAACACAAGGGAGAAAAGTGACTAAAAAGAGAGCCTGTGATGAACTCTTGGGCAGGAAAATATAGTATCACTTTACCAGCACTGATCCAGACTGCATGCTCCTTCTCTCTGGCAATGGGATGTTCTGGGAGTTCAGATTTGTTAGACATTCTATCTTCTGGAGGTCTTAATCCACTCACAAATATTTGCTGGACAAAGGCTGTTAAATACTCTCTGTACCTGTGCCAGTGGCTTTGACTGCCTCTTGTTTGCTCCTGCTATCTTCTTCACTCTTGCCTTCCATCACAACTAACTCTTCTAATTCCCTTTTTATTTCTTGACTCCAAGTTGTCCTAGTTTATTGTGCCTTATTCCCAGCTGACATTCCTGGCTGCTCAGCACTCTTCCTTGTCCTCACCAACTCCATCTCACACAGTTTTAATCCTTCTGAATGAACTTCTGGATAAACAGAGCAGCAGAGCAAAATGACACAACTCAGCCCCAATTCTGAAGGAAAAGGCTCCCTTTTTTTTTTGAAGCTATTATGCTGACAAAGATGAAGTGTTACTTTAAAGCAGGGGACAGAAGAAGAGAAAGAAAAGGATTTCTATATCAGATGGAAGAAAGAAAATGCCTTCTTTTGTTAAAATGTTTCCTGAAGCAGTATCCATGTTTTTCCCAACTCAATGGAGAAAATACTAGACTAGATCTCAGGGCCTGGGACAACTGGCAAATCAGGTAAACACTGAATTGCTAAAGAAACCTCTACACTTGACCTCTTTTTTTCATTGCTTATGTAGTGAGAAAAAAAACATTTCCTGTAGAACACTTCTCTCCAACAGGATTAATCAAACTGTAGAAGCACCAGATACTCTGTGAGCTTGGAAATGGAGATGTTATCATTACCCTTTACATCTCAGCTCCCCTTCTTCAATCTTAAGAAACAGTTCCCATTTTTTTCCTGGCAGCAGTGAATTCAAGAAGTTAATTGGGAATGGTAAAGAAATGACTTCCATTCAGATACTTCAAATGGAATGGATGCCTTATTTTGTTAGAACGAGTGAATAAAGCCCTAAACAAATAAACTAATCTACCTAGGCACACATTTATTGGTTGTGATCTCTTTTATTGTGCTTTTTCTTATTCATCCCTGCTGTAAGAGAAAGTGTCTCAGCTTTCTAACCTCACTGCATGGCAGATTATTTTCCAAGGCCCATTCTTGAGAACAAGTCTAACTTATTTATTGGTTTATATTAACACTACACAAAAACACTGACTTGCTTAAAATCACTTGGTTTTAACTGATTTTAAGAAGAAAATTAGTGAAATATTCCTTATTGAGAAGTCCAAGATGAAGTTTCTACTTAATGCTTGTCACCACCAAAAAGAAATGGTACAGATATCAAGAGAACTGTATTTTATTTGACAGTAAATGGTAGGGCCCTAGACTATTCTTGGATTAGACAAAGCTATGGGGTTTTTGTGGAGTGTGTTGGTTTGTTATTTTTTAATAGAACTTACCTGATTGTTGTTTTCAACAGAAAATTCAAACTTTTCCAGAAGACTTCAGAAGTCCTTTGAGAAAATCAAAGTGGTAGTAGTTTTGA
Source organism: Bucco capensis (assembly GCA_013396975.1). NCBI lineage: Eukaryota > Metazoa > Chordata > Aves > Piciformes > Bucconidae > Bucco > Bucco capensis. Next base: position 95,468 of record VWZO01005035.1, read on the forward strand.
AGCCTTTTTGGACAGAAAGTGGAGCTGCCATGAGCTGCCCAAGCAAGCAGCAAAGCAACTGACAATAAACCTTTCAAAAACAATTTCAATCACTAAATGAGATTTTTTTTGGAACACTCTTGAACTGTAAATAATAGAAAGGTTAGTGCTCAAAGATTAGAGTAAGTTAGAAGATAATTTATTTTCTGTGTGTTTTGCAAAACACAGAAATCCAATTTCCAGCTACTTTTTCCATTACCTGAAATAAATATTAGGGCCTGATCACACATTTAATAAGAATATGCATGACTCTCTGGAAATTTCATCAGGAGAAAGGAGGAATGAGGCAGTACAGACAAACAATCCACAGAAATGAGGCACTCTGGCCGTGAGGGGAGAAATGTTTTCCATATTAGAATAAAAACCCCTTTAGAGTGTTAAGGGAGAAGCATCTTCTGTAGTTTCTTTGTTCTGAATTGACAGATTTACTTAGTCTTTTGACAAAATTTATTTCAGCAGTGCTGTTCACTTACTTAAGTGTTTGAAAATGTAGATTCAATTACTAAGCCCAGCTACTGAAAGACCAATAAGACCAAAAGAATATCTTCCCAAAAGTTGAGAGGAGTTGTAATAACACTTTTTGGAACAAGAGACATCTGACATGACCTAGACAATACTGCACAAGTGTGGAAGTCCTCCTCAGGCTGAGGCAGAATCCTTCTGCCATCAGGTAAGGAAACAGCTCCCCAAGAGAGAAGGATTAGTGACAGCTCTCATTTCATCTATTTTTGCCTTCTTCATGGGTTACATTCCCTTTAGTCTACACTGTAAGGCCTTGCTGTGACCCAGATCAGGTTCTAAAGGACAACACAGCAAATCTCAGAATTATTAAGGTTGGAAGAGACCTCTAAGCTCATCCAGTCCAAGCATCCCTAGCACTGCCACACCACTAACCCATGGCCCTAAGAAGAGCAGCTCAATGTTTCTTAACCCCTGCAGGGATGGTGACTCCAGCATCTCTTCAGGCCAAGACTGAACAACCCTTGCAGGGAAGAAATTTCTCCTTATATCTTTCAAGATTCTGTGCAAAGCTGAATCAATTATAAACCCTAACAAAAGTAAAAGAGGCAGGAAGTTTCCTTGCTCTTTAGACCACTTACACCAAAAGTTGCAGTGACACAAAGGAAAACAGCTCATGATTCTGAGCATTTACTTTGGCAGAATTATTCTGCTCTGCCTTGTTTAACACTGCCATTTGTTACTCCAACACCTAATTTGCTTTAGAAGTGAGCCCAATTCAGAGCTCTCCTGTCTGGCTATCTCCATGTGTTTCCTTTCCCTACTGACTGAATAAATTACAACTGCTTGGAAATGCACATTCCAGTGAAATATACTATTTAGCCAGTTTATTACCATTTCTAAATGCACTGTTACAGTATAAATCTTTAAAAGCATGCCAGGCCCTACCTCAGCTCTGTGATGGATTGAACATTAAGGCTCACACTGGCCTAGGAAAAATCTCATTTCCTAATATTATGACAGCTACACAATGTGTAAATGCAGAAGTCACTGATTACATCTGAGGCAAATATTTATTTACCAACTCACAAACTGTTAGTCCTGGCAAGATATACAAAACCTGATGCTAACTAAGGAGACCATTTTCTCCTGATGGCATCCAACACTCTGTAATGCAGTGTTTTCAGGAAAAAAAACACCAAAACCACAGTTTCTTCATGCTGAAATCAGTCTTGAACATGGGATTGAAGTTCCTAACAAGTTTGTATCTTCTTAAATTGAATATGGTCATGAAATTTCTTTAAACAGGCAGTAGATTTTTCTTTTTCCTTTAAAATCTGAGATTCACATGTAAAAAAGGAAAGAGGCAGGCAGACAAAGCACACACCCAATTGTCTAACTCTCAGCAATAATAAAAGCTAATGGGGAAAATAATGCTAAAAACCAGAGAGGAATATGATAGAAAGAAACAAAGATAAGGGAATACATTTGGTCCAGGAACAGGGAATGTAAGAAGTAAAGGGAGAGGTCAGGATATGGAGTAATCAATGGTGAGATGTAGCCATCATGATACAACCAGAGCTTCTGGTTTCCCTTGGTTTGAGTGAGGAATTAATACACTCCATAAGATCTCAGTTTCATAACATACCTTGTGGTAGAAGAGATGCTTCTTGGGTGACATTTTCCCTGTGAAACATCCATCTTCTTTTCAGCTAAAGCAGCCTGATTAAACTTTAAACAGGGCAGAGATGAGCTAGGATGGGTTATTTGCTGCTCACATATGGCTTGTCATTGCTGCACACGAGATCACAACAGAAAGAAAGGGCAACTGTCTAGACCCTGCTGAATCACTCCAGCTCCTACACAGGCTTTCTAGTCATCTTTCCTTTGCTGGAAAACCTCTTCTTTTTCCCCACCTTCCCTTCAACCTATAAAACTCTGCCTGTCTCTTAAGCCTCTCCACAAAACCCATTTGTGAGATTACAGTCTGATTGGGCAAACATTTGCCCACATCTGCATATAAAACTTGAGGCTACATCTTCTTAATGACTCCAATATGACTGGGATAATTAAAGCTCAAAGCATATGCAAGCTGTCTTCATTCAGGCTAGGAAGTAACTGCTTTCCATGTCACAGTAGATGAGGACTCTGTGATCTGCTGCATGGTAATGCTGCAATTCAAAGGCAACCTTCCCATCTGATGCTCACCTGAGGTAGAACAGCCTCAGGCAAGGCACACAGAAGGGAAATCAGCCAGAAAGGGAGACAAGGCATGTGATCAGAGGAATGATTGCCCCCTAAAAATATAAAGCATAAACCAGTCCTAGCTGTAAAACAAAAACAGCAAACACTTCTCTTTTGAGAAGCTCTGAGATAACTGGGGCTTAAACTGGCTAAACAAGTACAGGAACAGCTTCATGGCTTAGGGGATTCCTTGGCCAGGCTATTGTCTTTTATAACCCATCTTAAAATGCAAACAGAGATACATCGATATAGACACACACTGATATGATGTTATATACAGAATAAAATCATCTGGATAGACTGGTTCATTGTGAAATGTACATCTGTGGATTTCCTTAAGAAAAAAAACAAACAAACAGCCTTATCATTTTCTATTTTCCCCTCAGAGAACACAACACAAAAAAAGGCAGGAAGGAAGACAAATCCTTTGCATTAAAGTAGTCACCAGCACGAGACACTAATGGCACAAAGCCACTCAAACCATTAAACAAGTATTATTTCTTCTCAATGGAATAGTGATGGAGCCAGGACAGGCATTTCACTAGCTAGCAGCTGAGTGACTTTCAGCAATGCAGAGAAGTTCATCATCATCATACACACAAGTATCCCTCATCATTCATTCCACAAGCATCCTAGCAGTAGAAAGCTGCCTGAAAGTAATATTTTCACATGCTGCTTCTGTTTGTTTAAGGGGAGATGACTGAAACAAGGCTTATGTAGGAGAAACACCAGTTCCACAAATTAGAAAGCAAGCTTCTCAAAGCAATTCCAGTGCCATCATTTTTTAGTTTCTAATAAGTACATCTGCTACCCACTAGGAAAAGGTCTTCCCTTCCAGGTCACTTGTGGTGTAAGAAAAATATCAGGTTGTTATTAAACAAGGTAATAGATATCTAGTGGGTATCAGTGGCTTGGGCTGCCCTTTTTATTCCCTCAGTGGGACACTATCCATCTAGTGCATATTACCTGCATTATTAATAAAAATAAGCATACAATAAAGCTATTAAGCTGTTTACTAGCAGTAAGGAGCCATTTTTAGCACCTAAATAATACTCTGTTTTCCAACAGTGACACAAAGACACTGTAAGGAGGTATTCTTCCTCCTTAATAAGGACTTACCTATTAAATTATGAGACAAAATATTTGAATTGTGCAAGGCAGGACTTCTATACCTCTAGGAAAACTGGCATTAAAAAGCCACTTTTCTTGACAGACAGCACAAATATCTGATCAAAGCTATTGCTTACAAATACATAGCACCCCATTGTGCACTGGTTTTAATCATACTTTCTTAGGGAAACAATCCACTCATCAGACCCCATGATCAGTAGTATTATGTATCCATATGAATAATATACACGTATTCAATAAGAATATAATTAATTATCTCTTTTAAGTTTCATTGGCTGGTTGTTTTGGGGAAGAAAATGCATCAGTTGATGTTTCTTCAAATACAGAAGAGAGGTTTGCATTTGTCAAACCAGAGGCACTGACATGTTTTTGGTGTGTAAATATAGAATGAGGTGCTCTATAAGAGAAGGAAGACTTCAGGGTCCTTTTGGAGAGTGCCTTGCTAATTATCCTGAGCTGCATTCCACTCCAGAACTCAGCTGAACTCCTCAGTGCAAGAAAAGCACTGCAATCCAGAACCAGGCACAAAGCCTCTCCAGTAACTTCTGCTAGTTGATTAGCTGAACAATACAATCCCATGGAGGATACTTGGCTGATATTGTAGCCAACATCAAATAAAGCTCACAGTAAACTATGAAGCATTGATCCAGTGATTCTTGAGGCTGAGCTGAGCTGCTGTGGCCATTTGATGCATATGGCAGCTAACTCCTGCTCAGAGCTCGCTCTCCGCGGCCATTTGAACCACTGAATGCCTGAGAGACAGAGCACAGGCAAATATTACAAGGACATGCCCAAGGCAAATCTTTGAGCTGTGTGGCATTAATTCCACAGTATGGACAGCAGAGCTGAAGCTTGTCTGCAGGGGCACAGATTATACACTCAATCTGTCAAAGCTGATGAGCAAAAGTGTATCGACACTGCCCAGCACCAGGGAGCCCAGAGAGAAGGAGGTGGTGTGGCTGAAGGAAAAGCAACCACTATGCTGCTATAAAAAACAGAACAGTTTCTCCATCAAAGAAACATCAAAGGCAGAATTTGTTATACAAGTTGGCTAGAAGACTCCATTCTTCCCTACTTCTACACTCCTTCAAAACATAATTATTAATCATAATCACATTCATTCATGATGCAATGCCTCTCAAGTTATTTCTGGGAGAAAAATCTCATCTACTAACATAAGTCTGCAACATTTTGATACCTTTTAATGAAACAAACTGGACTTCTTATCAGGAGTGCTTGAAGAATATCAGGCTTCTAAAAAGCAGATTACCACTATTAAACATGGACTACTAATGATTAGATGTGCCAGGGAAAGTAAGTCAAGCTGTTGATCCTAGTTAGATTTGTATTGCCTTTTTCTAAATAAGAAACTGCAAAATATTTATGCTGTAGGCCTGGTTTCAAATATTAACATCCATGGAAGTGAATTGTGGCTGTTCCTTTGCTGTCTTCTCTAGATAGCTCTATCAAGACTGCTCTGCTCAGAACCTGCCAGCAGAGCACAGGGCAGGAAAGCAAATGTTCCTGTCTTGCCACTGACACCTGAGCCCTTCAGATTGCTGCTTTTAATGCCATTTAAAGTAAAAAATCTGTAGGAGTTAGTCATTTTTTGTCAGATCACATTAGCCAGTCCACTTGGACAAGCATTAACATAAAGATGCTTCCACCTGCACTGAGCAGGCAGAGCTAGAGCCAAAGCTTTCACATCTCTTTCAGTCGACTCTGCTCACACATCCTCTATGCACACCTTCCTGATTCCATTTACTATACTTGCCCTTGCATATGTTTTTGCATTATTCAGCACCAAATTCAGTCCTCAGGCATAAACAAACAAATCACATATGTTTCATTAGCTGCAGAAAGGTCCAATTGCAGCAAGGCAGAGCCTCAGAAGGGAGACTTTCCAAACTTGATCTGTCAGGATTGCTACTAGAGTCACACCACAAATTCCACTTACTTAACACAAACTTTATCACAGAAACCATCTAACAGATACAAACCTAATGAAAAGCTGAAAGGAAAACCAGGTTGCCTATGATTTACAGGTGGAATACCAAGCTATTAATAACCCTAGAAGACATCAAAGCTTCTAATGAACTTACAGGAGGGTACAGAAACTGGTTGTGTAATCAAACTGCAGATCTACAAATGGCATTAGATAAGAGAATGTAATACCCTATAATAGTATTTCCTGTGTTAATTCTCAAACTTTAGGTTGCCAAGTGAAGAAATTAGCCAGCAAGAACAAAAACATAACCAGCTTTCAAGGAAATCAATGCCATTCCTACCTTATCCAAAAGAGACAGGTACAACCACCAATTATTGATCAGGTTGACTGTCTCTGACAGACACTTGCATAAAAACAGTGGCACAATTCCAGCCTTAAGCAGTTTTTGGAAGAGGGAAAAAAAGCTTGATTAGCATACAATCTCCAGTATTAAGAGGCAGATGCATCTCCTCCAAAATCAGAGAGAGGAATTCTCTGTGTGTCTGAACACATATCTATTCTACTTATATGTAAATAAATAAAGGTAGAGGGATATAAATACCTTCCTGCAAGGAAAAACACTCTAAGGCTAACAAAGTCAACTAGCAAAATCTACTCCAATAATAAGTGTTTGGACAATGTCTTGCACCTATTGTAAGAGCACGAGTAGCTCTCACAGATCTACAAAGATCACCCATTTTTGATCTGTTTTGCTAGGGATTGACTAAGAAATGTAGCAAATGTTGCACTTGTTCACTCATCTTCAACCACAATGCTTTCTATTCTGAAATGCTCACAAAGGCCTTTTGTGAGCAGCCCCACAGAGGTAGTTGCACAGCTGCATTCACAGCTCTGGACAATGATGTGCACTGACTTGTTACAATAACTCATTCTAGCCTTTTTTCAAAGGCATGTACACACACTGAAGTGTTTCAGTCTTCTGCCTCTTGTTCTACAGTCCTTAACTTTGCCTGAGGGCATCCAATAGCTAAGTGGTAAAGCCACTTCAAACTCACTTTGTTAGGTGCCCATGAATAAGCTACTGAGGTGTAGCAACTTCTGTCATCTTAGCTGTGATATTTACAGATGACTTTAGCAACACACTTAGTGGCTTAGGAGCTCAAGTTACACTGCAGGTAGAAGGACTTCAAATCCTGGGCTCAGGTTTGGGTCCCTCACTCCAAGAAGGACACTGAGGTGCTGGAGTGTGTGTAGAGAAGAGTAACAACACTGGGGAAGGGTCTGGAGCACAAGTGTGCTGAGGAGCAGCTGAGGGAAATGGAGAAAGAGATGCTCAGGGGAGACCTTTCCACTCTCCAACTCCCTGAAAGGAGATGGAGCAAGCTGCTCTTGCCTCTTCTCCCAAGGAACAGCCTCAAGTTGCATCAGGGGAGCTTTAGGGTTGGATATGGGGAAAAACAGCTTCCTCCAAACAGTTATGAGGCATTGAAACTCCCTGGAGGGAGTTAAAAGACCTGTGCAAGTGCTTAAGTGACATGTTTTAGTGGTGGACTTGGAAGTGCTAGGTTAATGGTTGGAAAGGTCTTTTCCAACCTAAACAATTCCATCAGCTGCACTCCTTTGACACCAAACACTGCTGAAGTCCCCACCTCCCTCTATTTCAGCTGCAAACCACCACCAAACACATTGTAAAAGGGATTCCATAAAACATTTGTCCAACTTACCATCTCTCATTAAAGCTGAAGTTGAGATGGAGCAGGATATAATTATGAAGAGTAAACATTTAAGTTTAGATGAAAACAAAGAGGAGCCAAGCACTTCACCAGATAGCTTCTTATAATTAAGAAAGCATCAGAAGCTCTGTCCTGAATTTGTTCTGTTGAGGCTAATCAAACAGATCCTTGTTTCCAAGGCTAAGAAATGTTAGAATTAGGAACTGCCTTCTAACAAATGAGAAATACAAGAGCAAAAGTGCTATCTGAATGTCACTGATTCTTCAGCTTTAGCAGCCCTAATTTCCTCCTCCTCTCAGCACTGCTGCTCCCTGAGCTGTCTGCAGCATTGCACAATGCTCAGGCACAAACACAGAGGAGCCAGTGCTTTGCAATGGAAATGAGATTTCAGCAAGCAAGGGAATACAACATTCCCTGCGAGTGGAAAGCTGGCTCTGCACTACTTGAAAGCAATAATTTCAAGAACATTTTCACACAAGCAGAAAATGATTTTATCAGTAATGCTAGCACCACTTATTCCTTTAGGTATTATTGGTGTCTTTTCATATCTTGCACATAAAAATAGATAGTCCATGCCTCCTCCTTTTAACCACATTCTTTCTATATGTGTTAAAGATATTACCCAACAATTTTACTGTCTCAAAATCTCCTCCCTTATTTGATTGTGCAGTTTTGCTGTTAAATGTATTTTTCACTCAATGTTCATTTCCCTCATGCAGACTCTAGCTTTCTCTTTAGTGTCTTCTATAATTTGCTCACTAATGCCTTATTCAAGATGAACACCTGTAGCTCCAGTTAGCTTAGAAATGAGGTGACAAGGACAAACACCCTCCCAGGGAAGCTTGGTTTACAGATCTGAACAAAGGGAATTAAGATGTTTTATCCTTCCTCAAAGTTATCTGTTCTTTGGTTCCAGCATTCCAAGCTTTTTGGCAATGAGGAGACAACCAGCTCAACACCAACAAGAATGAATACAACAAACTACAATCTTCTAGAGGAAGCCTCTGCAAAAAGCTGAACCCTTGGAGTATGTTACACCTTCAGAGGCATGAGGAAAGCATCTCTTCCAGGAGCTTGGCATTCTCCCCTGCAAACAGACAAGAAGTGACATCACCTGACAAGTGTTTCAGATTTCCCTAAGGTGATTTGCTCCCAGTTGTTCACTGTGACTCCCTGGGCAGCCTGGGCCGAGATTGAACAATGCTTACAGGAAAGAAATTCCTCCTCTATCCAATCTAAATCTCCCCAGGATGATGGGGAGAGGGGACTGAGCTGCAGGGCAGGAACAAAGAGCTGTAAGCAGCAGTATGCTCCCCCAGCTCAGAGAAGCACACCATGACAGCAGCCTCAGAGCAGCTAAGGAGGTTTGCTCCTTGTCCTGGCACCAATATCTCCTCCCTGTCATCAGAGCGTGTTAGAGGACAGCCTATGGAAATGGGACACCCTCCACGAGCTGGCATTTACACCAGATTAGCTATTCTGACAGCAGCCTGTCCTTGACTGGAATGGAAGCAAATCCCTAGGATAAACAAGATCTCAAAGCATATAAGTGGACAGAAGCCAAAGGGCAAGGATAATTTTCCAGCACCCTAGAATCTATTGCTTTAATTTGTCCATGCAGCTATATAAAACTAGCAGTTTATCTTGTCTTTTTCTGAACAACCATTTATAAAGCAAATCAAATATTCTCTTGGAATCATTTCTGAATGGGAAGCTCAGGTCTTTTTAGACTCATTTGATGCTGTGAAATGTAATTGGCCCCTGGCTGATGTCTTCATTTATTTCATGCACTTTCAGACTCACATCAATACTGCAATCTGGTGCAAGCCCTGTCCTCTTAAGGGAAAGAGCTTCTGACATCATCCTGGAGGAAGAGAAAGATCCAAAGCCAGGATGAGCTGAACTCAAAAAGTTGCCAGCAATGTTGGGTGCCTCTTCCCACACTGCTGGATGCATCTTCTGAGCCTGGAAGAGGAAAGAGGTCTAGGTTTGTGTGTGTGTGCTAGGTCTGGAATCCACAGACCACTATAACAACAGCAATAAAAAATCACTTCACCAGATGAGGACTAAAGTAATTAAAGCTGATCAAATTGATCCTCATTGCACTTACACCATGGGTAGGATATATCCTTTCAGACAGGACTCTATTGAATTCCCATTACCTTAACTGAAAGCATAATAATGCAGAGCCACAGCCTGGTCTAAAAATGGTTCTCTCAGCTTTTACATGACTGATCATAAAATAGACTTATTGGAACACTGTAAAACAATTCTTTGTTTATTTACAGGTAGGGAAATAAAGCCCCTAGTCACAACCTGTCAGATTTTACAGTGTATCACAAAACCCAGAATACATGCCCAGTTTAAACACCATCAAATAAAGATGACTCACTTCAAATGATGGCCTAAGGGCCTGCATGGTATAAAGTTGACACATTTGAGTTATAGGAAAACCAAAGTGTCCCAGGCTAATGAAATCTATTCATCTTGGACTTTCAAATTTCAGACAGATCTGCAATGAAAATTTATTTCCATTTTTCTGTTACTTATTTCATGTCTCTGTATAGCTCTGCTGAATGACAAGATGCTTGGAAGATCCTGGGAGGTCTTTGTGTTGTCAAGAGCTCTGTGTTTTCACTAAAAGACTCAATTCTCCAGTAGATTATATTTTAAGGAGACACTGATCCCACATGAATCTGACAAAACCATCTCTGTAAGATTATACTGGTCCAATGAGGTGCAAACTCCTGCCTGAACCTGTATCAGAGCACAGACAGCCTCCTCTGCTTCCACAGGGCTCCAGGGAGATGGAGCAGCCTCCAGGCACAGGACACTCACCCAACCAGTCTGTTTCACAGCTCCCCTGGGCCAGGAGACTAAATGCAGACTAAAGAAGCTGTTGGGCATCTAGAGTGGAAGTGAATTCAGGAAGGAGATGTTCAGTGCTCTCCCCTGATCCCAACACTTCCACTAGTGATGCATGATCAGAGCCTTGGCAGGTATCCCACAGCTGTACCCACGAGGTGCTCCTGTCTCCTCCTGCTTCCCCACTCTGCAACCAGGAGGCTGGGGAGCTCCATCCATTTCTCTACTGGCATCAGCAGTTGGAGATCTTGGAACTACCAGTTGATTCCAGGACTCTTGGGGTTTCCCTGCTGCAGAGCTGGAAGCCTGCAAGTCGTGGGCTGGCTTCCCAGGTCCTGCAGAGCTGCAGCAGTCAGGATGGCAGAGCTGCCACAAGGCACAGATCCTGCATCTGCTCAGGGAAATTGCTATTTGGGTAGAAACAGGGAAACTGAAACACAGAAAACCCAATTTGATGGAGCAGCTGGGGTATGGAGAGAGTGCAAATTATTTGGGAGCATTTTATTTCCTGTGTTTAGGGTGCTAGGGTTGGGCTTGTTGTAGCTTTTTTCTCTTTGAATTCCTCACTGAAAAGAAAGAGAAACACTAAAATGCTTCAGGGGTTGGCCTCTGAGCAAAATCTCTCCTTTTCTTCAAACACCCAAAACACAACTCAGAAGATGAAAAAATCATGATGGCTCTGCTGAAGAATAGATGAGACAAAGTGGAAACAACAGCCTCCAGTTCAGGGAAGAGACCTCCAAAAATGCAGGACATGAGATGTGTGCTCCCTAAAGTTACACAAGAGCTAAGCAGACATTGGTAGTACCAAGCAAAAGTAGCACAAGTCTATGTCCCTCTGGCTGGGTTTTCTAAGCCACAGCTAGCAATCCTCACTCTGCCTAGGCCACAGCCACTGCAGCTGCACTTGGGTACAGCTCACACCCCTGCACTGGGGCTCTTCTCCTAGGTTCCTCTTCCTTCTACTTCACATATCCTAGGAATGATCACAACTGCATCCTGCCATCCCTCTTATTTTGATGTCTGTGACCTCCTTGCTATGGTAAAACAAAGAAAGAAAGAAGGAGGTAAGCTTCTTTCCTCAAGAATGCACTCTTTTCCCAGACCTCCCTCTCTTTTGTAGCCAATTAATGATTATGTCTTAATCACTCTTTGGGACTCCACTCCTAAGCATCTTTTCCCCTGTTATTGCAAATGCTGAATGACAAACAAGTCCAGGACTGAAAAGTAGATGAAATCTGTTGAATAATGACAGAGAGAGATTTTCCTCTGCATTGCTGTGATAGATGAGGTTTGCAGCTGTGCCTCTGCCTTGACTATTATCATCTACTTAATCAATCAGTGGAATTCCAAGCAAATGAAGCTCCAGCTGAAAGGTCACAAGTGGTTCTCACCAGTGTACTTGCTGCTGCAGAGCATTTTAATGAGTCAGAGGGCTCTCTACATATCTATGCCTTTTATTTGTAATTTATTCATGATTTCACATTAATCACTGACATCCTGACATCTAATTAGTCAAGAGGACAAACACTCACAGGTAAGGTGGGGTGAGAACTACCATACCTATTTTAATAATCAAAGTGGAGACAGCAAGCTAGGAAAAAAAAACCACAGGGCTTCAAAATGAAGAGTGACAGGCAGGATTTAATTAGTTTCATCTGCACATACTCTGTTCCATCTCACTACAGACAGTTCAGGCTCACTCAGAAATTAAAGCAAATTTCAAGCAAAAATGCCTTCAAAAATATTTTATAGCAATGCTATGAAATTTCATTAACATATGAATACTAGAATTTGTTATCTGTGCCTTGAAAAATACTATGGAATTCTGTCATCCAGCTCTCTGGAGAACACACTGACACATTTTGGCTCCACAAGCACTGCCAGCATCCACATCCTAATGCCACCATCCAAGCATTTGAGTGAGAACATTCAGAAGAGCTCCAACAACTGAGCTTTCTCCCTTATTCAGGGTTACAGCTTATTAAGAAATGAATTTCAAGCTAAACAATTCTTTTCTTCACTAATTCACAACAAATCTGTCAAGGACATTTAGGTGGAAAAGTGCATTTCCTCTATTTTGATGATTTATTTTTGGTGATATTTTGTCATCAAGTTTTCCTTTTCATTTTGAAAAGAAAAAGAAGAAACATGAAGCTTGAGTCAAATGATTTTTTTTCCCCTGTTTTAAAAGTCAACTACATCCTTCTCAAGGTTCAGGTCATGTTGGACTATTCCTGTTGGCTTTTGCTTCAGCTAAGGAACCAAAAGAATGAGTTGCTCACCGAGTTCCACTGTTGTAACTTACACAAAAGGCTTTGTTTCTGCAGCAGACAGTTATAAACTCTTTAAATTCAAATACTCTGAGCTGGGATCTTCCTCCAAACACTCCACATTACAGACTCCATCTCCTCTTGTATCAGAAATGGAAAGCTAACTATCTGATTGGTGCCTTTCATGGCACAAAACTGCTGCTATCAGGCAGCCAACTCCTCTTTCTTGATAGTGAATTTAATAGGAATTTGTTCTTTTATTTGGATCACTTCTAATAGCATTGTCTCTTAGCAACAGCGTGAGGCAGAGACAGAGAAGCAGCAACAAACACTACAGTCACCAGAACAATGAGAAGTGGAGAGAAAGAGCAAAATCTGACTGAGTTTGACTGCTTCTCTCCTAGACACACACACACACCTTGGGACTCTCTGGAAGCCACTATTCCCAGAGCTAAGCCTTTCCTCTCCTGGCTGAGCCCCAGCACACTGTGGGAGCTCTTTCAGTGTAAGCCAGGATGCAGCAGTATTGCTCCAAGTAGCTGAAGGGAAGGAGGGAGACAACTCCAAAAGCATTGTCCCATCATGACAACTCTGCAGCTTCTGGCTGTATTTTCAAGTCATTAGAATGTTTTTCCTGCATGCATAGTGATACAGGGAGTTTGGATCAAGATGCAATCTTGATTGAGCTGGTGAATCACACAATATTATTCCTGATGCCTTACCAGAAGCACTCTAATAAAAGAGTAAAAATTACTGCTCCTTTCCTCCTCTTCTGCAGCAAATAACTTCAGGCACAGCTTTGCACCAGTCCCAAAATGCTGGCTAGAGCCAGAGAGGCCAGCTAAAGCCTCCAGGACAAACATCAAGCCTGCTTTTGTGCCCAAACCACTCACCCACAGCCTCAGTGCTTCCTCCACAAGAAGCATGGAAGATGGGAAAAGTTGTACTGCCCTGGAATTGAAATGTTCCTTTGCATACCCAAAATTATTTCATGGGTTAATGAAATGAACTTAATCTTAATTCATCTAGGCTCACCAAAGAGCAGTTCTCCAAACAGTGGAAGAAAATCATGATGGGAAGAGAACCAAATCACATCCCTTGAGACTGCTATGACTGATTTCAATACAGAAAGGGTTTGGAAAACAAAAATAAGCATGGTCAACTGTGCTCCTTTATTCATGATAGTTATTTAAATCAAGATAAATCAATCGTTACTTAAATCTCAAGTTGTACCACTTTTGGTTGGCATTTTGCGCATTTTAGCCACCTATTTTAAGCAAGGCTAAGTTTCTACCTGGGGAAGCACTCTCACATCTGCCTCTTCTCTGATGGCATTTATCCTCCTTTTTCCCAGCAGCTCATGCCAGCCTCCAGTGGTGCAGAATGATTGGAAATTTCTTCTCCTCCTGTGAACAAGTGAAGCATCCATGTGCCACAGCAAAGCCTAGCTCAGTCCCTCCCAGCAAACTGCAGCACACAGGGAGCAGCTGGACAGGATCTGAGCAAGACACTGAGCTGCACCATGGAATATTTGTGCATGGTATAAACTAAAGCTCACCTGAATATCCTAGCTATGATCCTAACCTGATCTAGCTTTTCCTGGGGACAGTCCAAAAACATATTGTTACAACTAAATAATCATTTGTATTAGAGAGTTCACACACTGCAGTAAAGAAGAGGTAATAGAAATGTAAAAGTTGGAAGAATGAAGAAACAACTCCAAGATGTGGCAAAGAGCACTCAGAACTCCACATTTTTTGAAGCACTTTAGCATCTTTAGCCCACTCATTTCTTTGTGATTTGTCTTCTAGAGTATTCTCAGTATTCAATGAAAATCCTGCTGTGACCTTTGTCTATGGAAAACAAAACAAAACAACACACAAAACACCAAAAAGCAAACAAACCCCAAGCTGACCATGAAGCACATAACTTTGTCTATATTTCCTTTACTTCTAGAGTGGTACCTGGCAGGGTGGATCCAGAGCAGTCTCACAGCAGGGAACTCTTCTCAGCTTCTTTCTGAGAGACAAGAGAAAAACACACATCAAATCTAGATTTTCAAGGGGCAACTATAAAAGGCTCCTTACTATGAGCTAACTTATTGGTTAGCAGTGATCTTTAATTACCATTTCATGCGTGTACAACATGCACTTTATTGGTAACACTTCAGGAAGGAAATGCATCAGAGATTGGATAAAACCAGTTCTAAACATAAGTGCTTTCCATTGGATAAAGCAGGGAATAAATGGAGCTGAAGATGGAGATGTGAGCTGATGATGGAATGAGACCTCTGCAAGCATAAGCAGGCATTTTAGCCTCTGGAAGAGCATATGTACCTGCAGCCTTTGTTCCAAACACAGGTAACACACAAGATGCACTGAATCAGCAATTCTTCATCCATTATTCATTTCTGTTATGGGTGTAAACTGGGCACTTCAGCTGCATAACACAGAGGGAAATGACTTCATTTAAAATGTTTTCCTTTAAAGCTAATAAGAATAATGAAGCATTTTTACTTTGCATTGCAAGTTGGGTTAAATTCCAGGGTTAAAGCCAGTTATTCCTATGCAACCAGACTGAAGAGGAATTGCCCTGAAGCAAATTCCGATGCTAAACTTGTGATTGTATTATCTCCACAGCATCCCACAGAAACAGGCTCTCTCTCTTTAGCCCTGTCACTTCTGAGGATTCTTTTTCCTCTTAATTTCCCTGTGTCACACTATTCCACTGCATCTTAAAGGCTCTTCATAGCAAACCTATCATTCCATTAGTAGCCATAATGAATTATTGCTAGGCAACCCCAAGCAACTTGCTTCTCCTTGTGTGTCACTGCTCCACAGTTCAGACATTTACCTCTGTGCTTGGGCACTACAAAGTGGATTTGCTCCCTCCTTGCCTCTGCATGCCTCACACGAGCAGAGCACCAAGAGCTACACAGCTCACCTTGTGATGTAACAGACAGCAAATGGAATTCTTACTCAATACATTTTTTTTACTACTGTTTTACACATCTTGTTCACCTATGGGCAGCTTTCTCTCTCTACCCACATCTCCTGTGAACCCAACATCTAGGGTCTGTATGTCCCTTTTGGACATCCTCTGTCCTGCCCCAAGAGCAGAGCTGAGGTACCACTCAGATCCCTCAGGCATTCCCAGTCCTGAATCTGCAGCAGGGATAACAGACAGCTCAGAGGGAATTATCCAGGCAAACAAGCATTTTCCTTCCATGGATTGTTAATACTCCAGTTGGACTGAGTTGCTGAGGTGGGAGTGTGATGGAGAAGACATTCCAGTGCTTGAAGTGCCTGGCTAGGCTAACAGCTTGCTGCTCTGACTTGGTCACAGATAGACAGCAGAGTAGCTTCCTTCTCTCCAAGAAACTACAAGTGTTGGACTTGCAGGTCATGGATTGAGTCCTACTCTGAAGATTCACTAGAAATGAACACTAAGCTTTTGAAAAGCCTTTACACTAAACATCTTGAGAGAGAATTTGTTCTCTGCTCCACTGTTCCTCATGCAGAAAGCTCAGCCCAGCCCCTGACTGCACCCATGCCTCTCCAGGGTTTGTTTCACTGCTGGGGCTGCAGCTTGTGAACAAAGGAACAGGATGAGAATCAGTAAGTAATGAAGAAATCATTAGAAGAGTCACACTGTGGGAGACCAAGATCAATCTAGCACATTACCCTGCTTCTTGTGGGGCTAGCAGTGATTCCTCTATTTGATTTGAGGATCTAGAGGATAATTTACTAATCACTATTTTACACCAATGTCAATGTTATCCTTGTCTCTATATCCCTCTAAGGCATCTCTTCTCCAGACTCCCAAATTCTGATTTAAGCTGTAATTTCTAGTCATTTCTCACTTTGGCCTTTTCTATTCCTCCTGTGTCTCAAGGACTCTTCCTGCCCTGATCTGATCCAATTTGGATCAGCCAGCTCTGACAGAATGCTCTTGTTGTAATGTTTAGAGATGAAGCACAGCTTTACTAGGCATGGGAGGAGTGTGCTGGGGATTAGGAATGAGTGAATAAAAGAGGATCAAGGCAAGTAGGTAGCTGTATGGACAGAGGGGGTCAAATCACTCCTGGGAGCAGAGTGAGGACAGACAAAACCATCAACATCCCCCAGGCATACCATTAAGTTTTCGTGATGATTCACAGGCTCTGCTCTAATAAAGACTTGAGAGTGTTAAAGGTATTTTATGATATAGACACCTTATTTTACAACTTATCACCCATGATGTTCCAGCTAACTCAGCTAATTATTCAGAGGCATAAACTCCACTACTTATTTCTTTCTATTGAACACCTGAACTACATCATGGAGCTTGCAAGTGTGTAGACTATATTTAAAACTTGCTATTTATGAGGTGTATAAAAAAAGCCTTCTATTTGCCCAACATATTGCTTTATGTTTATTGGAAATACCTTGCAATGCCTTTCCTCTGCTCAGAAGCAAGTTTGCTGTGTTATCATCTAGATAGCATTTTATTCAGAAGCATATAGGATGCATGACCTCTCTCTCACTTGGAGTTGTAAGATCATTGTGACTGCTGGATGTTTTCATTCTTTATCAGTGTTTTCCTGTTATTTTTAAATAAGCTGGATTCTTGGCAGGAGTGATGAATTCTGTCTGATGGCAGAAACTCTCTGTGGGAGAGGGGTTTCTCTTTTAAGAGCAAGCCATTGTGAGGCTCCACTTCACAGGCTTGGGCCTCTTGTCCCTTTGGCTCAGCAGACAATGGAGGATGTTGCTTTTTGCTCCTTATTTGAACAGAGAGGGAAGAAAGAGAAGTGTTTGATTACTGTCCAGCAGACTGCTTTCTATTTCTGCCTCCCAATCACAAAACATCCTGTGGCTCTGCCTTCCACTAACACATGAATGCAAGCATCTAAAAATACTGGATTAAAGTTGCACAATCTGAGCCAAGCATAACATATTCTCAAAGGGATCTGATGCCTAAGAGACAAACTAACACTAGGGGAAAAGAATGGGTAGGGAGCATCCCAGAAATGGCTCAGAAATGACACAGAACCAGTGTGCCATGCAAGAAAGGAGATTGAAAACTGGATGAAAAAACCCTAAGAGAGTGTCTGAACAGCTGGGGAAAGGAGAATCTCCAAGCTTCCTAGGCTAGATGGTGGAGGAGAAGTACAGGGGATGCTGACTTCAGAGGGCACCACAAGCAGCCTGTCAAGCTGTAGATATAAGTCAAGTTTGAGCTTCCAGTGCTTGAATGGATTGTTAAATTATGAAACCCAAGACTAAAGTTGTGCTGAGCAGCAGGGAGGGTGGGCTTGCACTTCTTCCTTTCTTCTGAAAAGATCTGTTCACCTCTCCACATACAAAAGAGTTGAATAGTGATGATGAGGAGCTGAAATCTAATCAAAAGAGGATTTTGTTTGCTGCTTCTGCTCCAAGCCTCAGGTACACTGAACACAGCACAAGTTAGCTAGTGCATCACTCTGCTTCAGTGTTAACTAGCAAACCCTCAAACACTGGCATCAATGTCCTAGCAACAGGATGACACAACTAGAAATGGTGTTACAACAAGAGAGCATTATTTTCTTGGTAGAGAAGCACAGAATCACAAAGGCTGGAAGAGACCTCTAAGCTCAGCAAGTCCAAGCATCCCTAGCACTCCCATGCCACTAACCCATGGCCCTAAGGAGAGCAGCTCAATCCTCATGGAAGAGGAATTCAGCAGTTTCAAGAAGACTTCAGCCTCTTAATTCTCTTTTAGACCTCAAAGGAATCAGCTTTTTCTACTCAGAAACTCATCTAGACTCAACCACTACTGTCCCCAACCCTGCCTGGAAAATAAACTGACTTCTTCACTAAAGACAGAAAGAGAATATTGAAAAGCAGCCTTTAAAAATCTCTCAAAACCCATTACTTACCCAGTATTTAACACAGTGCTGGAATTCCAAGCCTGAATCCATGTTCCTTTTGTTCCTTACCTGGGCAATTGGTTGGATATCATTTGAAGGCCAGTTTTAATATGCATCAGACATCTATCTGCCACAAAGCCATTAGAGGTATAGCATTTTTAAACAATCTAAGGAAAATAAGACCTACTTTTGGCTCATCCTTTCTTGGAGTATCCTTTTTCACTATGGAAACAACATTCAGACACATCCTATGAGCATGAACTTGCATTCCAAGGCAAGCAGAGGCCATGCTGATACAGTCACAGAGATGATGCCCTGACCTGCTGTGATTTTGGTCCCATAACTCTACAGAGCAGGAGAAACTGAAGGCCTCCTTCCTCCCACCTGGCACACTCACATCTTCCTGGATAAAGTGGAATTAAGACACAGTCAAAGACACACTCAGGTGGGAGAGCAGAAAGAACCTGAACAAATCACAATGTAGACATAGCCCCAAGAGAGATTCAAAGAGACTCAGAAATGTAATCAATCTCAGTTATTTCTAGCATCTCAAAACAATCCCAACTTATTATTATCCATTTATATACTTATAAAATGCACTTTAACTGCCCATTGAAATGCACAGGACCAAGTGAGGACATGCAGTCACCTTAAGCAAGTTCATTTAAAGCTACAGTGGGGATGCTGCTGAACAGCACAGCTCAGAACACTGAAGGCAGCTGTCACCCTACCTCATTTTTATCCTCCTTTAATATTTTACTCACACCACTTCTTACAGCTTGAAACAAGAACTGAAACACAGACTTGTATCGTGTCACTGCAAAATGGCACAGCGAATTCCTCACCACCAATGGAACTTAATCCTGATTAATACTATATAATGTAATTATATTACTGATGTGTATATACACATATGTAAAAATAGCAGTGCAGTATCTCAGCTGATAATTGTTGTTCCCTCAACAAAGACTCAGTAATTGAGAAATTAAAGCATTCCACTAAGTTAGATCTTAATTAAAATTTATTCTTGTGCAGCTCCATAAATCACAATATTTTGTACTGTACATAGTAACTCTGCCCAGCTAGTTTATGCACATACACATAAAGTAAATAATGATTTAACAAAAAACACCACATACTTTATCTTCTGGTAGTGTCTATGCTTAAAATGAAAATAACATTTCTGGATGCTCTGTTCACTAGAGCTGGCAGATGCTCCATGGAAAAT
Organism: Bucco capensis; assembly: GCA_013396975.1. Lineage (NCBI taxonomy): Eukaryota > Metazoa > Chordata > Aves > Piciformes > Bucconidae > Bucco > Bucco capensis. The sequence continues at coordinate 115,278 of VWZO01005035.1, forward strand.
TGCCATTAACAGTAACACATAATGAAGAATCAACCTGCTGGGGCACCTGGGATAAATTTAAGTGTTTTCAAGGCATTATTATTCCACTTGAGTGAGACAATAGATTATAATTTCAGAGAAAGTGACATATGGAACATTTATGAGACTCTGCAAAAATCATTTGAAACCCTTTCCTTAAAGCATTCATCACACACTCGTGGCAAGGGAGGGGAAGGACTCTGACAGCAAGGCTTTGCTGGGCCAATTTTCTTCACAGAAGACTGAAAGACTTTTCTCTCAAAGCAACCTCAGCTATAAAAGTCAAAATTCAGTTGCCAGCTCATGCCTGGCAAAACTCTTAGATCTCAGGAGCTACTCTTGTTCTTCATTTCCAGTCCATTCTCACCCTGTTAGCTTAACCACCTCTTCCAGAACCTGCACCCAAACCTCTCTCTGCATCTCCTCATGCAAAGGAAAGCACAAATGCAGCTCTGGGGAGTCCTGCAAACCCTGCAGAAGAGGCAGCAGCAGCTGAAGGCAGACAATTGAATGTTATGGATGCTGAACAGAGCTGACATCTGCCTCAGGAGCATAAATTGGATAATATGTGAGGATTTTTTCAGTATTAGAAGATACAAATTCTTCCCACAAAAGTATCTTCACATCCACAGCACCCCTGTAGAGAGCTTCTCATTTCCTAGCTGCTCTGCTCCAGAGGCTGAGCCTCTCCTAGCAGTGCCTGCACATCTGCCAGTGCTGACTGGCCATCTCCATCCAGAGATGACAGATATATATAATATAATATAATATAATATGATATATTATTATATATAACATAGCATATATTATTATATA
>VWZO01005036.1:0-10705 GCA_013396975.1 Bucco capensis
GAGAATCAAAATCAATCATTTGAAAAGTCTCCTCTGTTGGGTTATTTTTTTGTTGTGTGTGTGGCTTTTCCTGGTGAGAGAGATAGTGGTGGAGACAGCAGCATCCCTGCTTGGGGCTGGGGTGTGGGGCAAGCACCAAAGCAAGGGCTGCAGCTCGTGTCATGTGGAACTTCAGTAAGTGAAAAAGAAAAGCAGAAGGTATGGGCTGAATACTTGGGTAAATCAGTAATAGAGCTAAAGGGCATATGCCTGTAGGGAATATGTTGGCATAAAAGAGCTTTAAGAGGGGCCATTCATACTGACAAAGGGAGATTTGAATTGCTGCCTTCACAATAGCATGAAAGGATGGGCTTGGGGTGTTCTGAAACAAAGTGGAAATCATACTGCCCTGAACGGCTCTAATAAGCTTTTAACTATTTTACATTATGGCATTACCTCTTTTTTTTTCACCCCCTTCTCCTTCTTGTGAGCTGAGTGCCAAGTCCACTTAAAAGTGTGATTTATACTTTTTTTTTTTTTTTGCTTCATGGTAACTTTGGAGGAAAATAGATGTGGACTCAAAGGCAGTAATTCAGCTTTTTTTTTGGTGTTTTTTTTTCCAAGCTGAGGAGGGGGCCATGCCATCATTTCTGAAGGGTCCAGAAAAGCTCACAGTACCCTCAAAAACCCCTGGCCAGGGATGCTGCCTCCTTGCACCTACCACCCATCTGACATCTCCCATTGAATTGTGCTCATTAGCAGCCTTGCAATCAAGCTGTTCACTGCCACTTAGCTTTACTTCACTGTGCTACTCAGGTGGGCTTCACCCCATCCAACCCCCCCACCCCCCCCCTAAAAAAAAGCAGGTAAAAGCCCTGCTGTGAAAAGCAGGGGAGGTTTAGCATCTTAGACTAGATTTGGGGGGGGATAATTCAGGGAGATGACCACTCTCACTGCCAGCCTGGGAAGGAGGTAGTTGCCTGCTCTGTGTGTTGGGAAATGCACTTGCTGGCTTTGTGTGTGCTGGGGCTCCCTCCTTGAGTTGTCTCCCTCCCTCCCCTCCCCAGCTGGTGCAATCGCACGACTGCACTGTTCCAATGGACCTTGGAGAGACAATCAGCCAATTACTCACTCTGTCATGGCACTTTCTTCTTGTAACTGAGCTGCAAACTGGACTATGTCTTCTTTGGTAGCTTCATTCAGTGGCAGCAGTATTTAATGACACTTTGTTGTGTTTTTTTTTTGGGTCAGCTTTGGGCTCTGCCCAAAGATTTCTGAACGTAGCTTTATAAATCCAGAAAGGGCATCCCGTGGAGTGAACCTACACACCATGCTAAAGACAATGAATTTCCCAAAGGCAGGGAAAGAAACTCAGAGCATGGCTACTCCAGAGCATGTGGCTCAGCCCTCTCATTGTGAGCAGCATGCAGAGAATAGCCTTGTAGCCAAAAGGGGTTGAACACAATGCAGGCATGAGCTCTGAAAAATATATCCCTACAAGTGCCCTTTTTAAGATGGGAAGGTTGGGTGGCTGGAAGAGCTGTGCTAGACCAGTATCTCACCCAAGATCCTTTTTGAGAGTGGCCAAAATTCAGTTGTTTTTGCTTTGTTGGGTGTTTGTCTGAGCCACAGTTCAGCTTGGGTACAGCTGGAGCTGCAGCTGGTGGGACAAATGTAGTGGGAATGGTGTGAGAGAGAGAGAGAGAGGTTCAGTTTTGCTCCTGGCATTTTTCAGAGAAGAACAAAACCTCACCTACTGCCTAATGAAGGAAACTCCATCCCTCTACATATGTTTCTTTGAAACAGGCTCGTGGTTTTATTATCCATAACTTTGAGCACCAAGCATCATTTAGCTTCTCTTATTCACCTCTGGAGTTCAGCTCTGTACAAGTGCAAGGAGAGAGGGAGGAAGAAAGAGAGGAAGAAGGAAAGAGAGAGAGAGAAAGAGAAAAAGAGAAGGAAAGAGAGAGAGAGAAAAAGAGAGAGAGAAAGAGGGAAGGAAAGAGAGAAGGAAAGAGAGAAGGAAAGAGAGAGAGAAAGAGAGAGAGAANTCCCCTTTGTTTCTTTCCAGAGGGTAGAGTTTCTGTGAGCTTTATCTCGTGGCCTCTCTGAGTTTAGTCAGCATGAAGCAGGCACTGAACACACATACACACATTCTCAGCCTAGTCCAGAGTGTGCAGAGCCACCACCACCTTCCCTCAGCTGCTAGTTCCCTTCCCCTGCATCCCATATGGCTCCCTGCATCTCCTGGTATCCTGACAAGTGCTTCCCAGGAGAGCAGTGCAGGTGACAGCCACTGCAGCTCAGGTAGCCTGGATTTTCCTTCCCTGGGAGCACAGAGCTCATTAGCAGCCACTTGATTTATCAAGAGGGCATTATGGCTTTGGGAGCTGACATCTTTTTGTGGGTTTTTTTTGTTTTCTTTTTTTTTTGGATTGCAAATAGGAGAGGAGGAAACTGTACCCTGTGAAAAGATTGATTAAATACTAATTAACCTCTTTTCTAGGCTAATGAAAGCACTTCAGTGAGCTGGATAAACACGATGCGCATCAGTTGCTCTCCTGGCCAAGCCAAGGGGTAATTGAGAGAGCCATATCCATTACTGGTGTTGTGACAGGAAAGGTTTTCCTTTCAGATGACAAAAGGCTTGCTGCAGGAGAGATGGTACTCAAATGGGAAAGAGAGGGAAAAAAAAAAAAAGGAAATGCCATATTCTTTTATCTCAGGAGTGAAATCCTCTTTGGTTTGAATGCTCCTACCAGTGAACTAGAGAAGGAGCTAAGTGAAAATAGAAGAGTCAATCAAGTTGCTCAGGCTTTGGAGGGAGGGATTGACTCACTTGTATACAGTTGTTGGTCTTCACTGATAAGATTTTAGGTTCTGGGCAGAATAATTTATAAATATTGCTTGTTTCCCATGTATTCCAGAGTCCAAATTGGAAAGAAGAGATGTTTTTTTTCTGGTCCATGTTAAGAGTTACATCCTAAGGCCAGAGAGAGAGAGCCAAGGAGGACATTTGCCTACTGAAAAGTGAATCTTTACAAGGAGAAATTCAGGTGGGAAAGGACTTTTTAGTGCTGTTTGCTCAGCTTCTCCCTGCCTCTAGTGATTTTCATTCTTTCTGATTCTGCCTTTGAGATTCTCTTCTCAGTTCATTATCCTGAAGGCCAACATGGAGAATCCAAGAGGAATATGACCACACTGGGAATTTTGTCTGCTTCCCTTTGCTTTTTAGCATTTGCCTTCTGTGTTTGGTTTTATTTATCTAAACTGAATTGTTCATCAAAGACTCCTGAATATCTTGGTCCCTACAGCAGGGACAGGGACAAATTAGTGAGTCTATATGTCCCTTGGCTGTATGTCCCCTCTCCTGCCATCTCCAGAGGTGGACTAAGGACATCTTAGGTATGGCATTTTGTAATTGCATCTTTCATATTTGCAAATGTTGTGTTTCTTCAGGGCTTCTCATCTCAGTGGAAACATATGAGTTGGAGAAGCAGGATGATCTGCCAGCTTTGGGCTGGGCTAGAGATGCTAAATGTAGACAGTGCTGCTGGAAGTCTTCCTGGGTCTGATTTTATAGATTGCTGACATCTGCCATAGAAAGAGAAGCAAAACAAGGTGTTTGTTTGTAGAAATAAGTCCAATTAACTCCTACAGATGGACCTTAATCCATTATTTGTGCAACAAACCATTAGGGACTCTAATCACTTTGGACTGCCTTTAGACAGCTTTAAATGTTTTCCTAGAAGGCAATTTTGTGAAATCTTCAGGTTAAGGGAAAAAAAAACCAAGAAAAACAAAGAGAAAAAGATGATCCTGGAATGTGCAGAATGTAATAATCCAAGAAAGAGACAGTGAAGTCCTGAGGACTCTGCCAAATCCCTGTTTGGGAAATAGAGGCATCAGTCGCCTCACATGCTTCAATTCAGAGTTAAGCACATCTCATGGGCATGAAGCAAGAGTGGGAAGGAGATGATGAACTGACACAGGCAGGTCATTCCCTGAAGCACAATGAATAGCACTTTCCTGAGTGGAAAGTGAGGGAACAGAGCAGCTAAATTCCTTAGCTCAGCCCAGGACTGTTAGTGAGACTCTCTAAGCAGTTGCTTTCCAGTTAGAGCATCAGCAAACCTACATCTGAGCTTGATGGTGATGCTTCCATTGGCACAGCACATGCCTGGCTGTGTCTGTGGATCCTTATTCACTATTACTCAAAGGAAAAAGCTAAGCTCTGCTCTACAAGTCTTGCTTCACAAAGGTTTACACTGTGCACTCCATCCTGCTGCCCCTTGCCAAAGCCCTGCTGACACTCAAGTGTGGTAGGAGCTGAGGGCCAACCATTCCTTGGACCTGCAGAGCCATGCAGAGAAGGGTGACACCTGCATCCCAGCCTCTCTAATGTCACCTTTCTTTTTCCTTTTCAAGTCATCAGAGTTTCCTAAGTTGTCTGAGCAGCAAGAAGGGAGATGCTAACAGATGCTGCTGCAGAGACAGTCACAGAGGCAAAAGTGAGGGACCTGAATAACAGTGAATGCTGTGCCATCAGCCTTCCCACATTGGCACAGAAGAACATTATCCATTGGGAAGAATCTGCTCATTCTTATCTAGTGGATCTTAAACTGGAAGATTGACAACTGAAAAAGAATAATGATGATGGTGATAATAGAGGAGCAGGTGGAGCCTTGATCTGGCACCAGCAGTGCCTCATGTGAGCCATTTGTCATCTCTCCTGTAACCCCAGCAGAGAGGTGGTCAGGAGCAGAACCCACTTTCCAGGGGCATAACTATTTCCCCCCCCTCAACTGAGCCTGACACTCCTCATTGCCCTGGCAATTAATAACAGGACTGGGTCCCACAAACCTTTTAGGAGGATCTGTTACTTCATCCATGGCTTTAGGAGTTTTTCATATTGACCAGTATGTCTTTTGGTTGAGGAGGAAGAGTGAAAAGGGATTAGTTGATCATGGGCACTATCTACTTGGCATAAAACTGGTTTTGACAAGCCAGTTGTTTATCTAGATTAGCTTGATTAACAACTAGGAATTCCTAATTGCTAGATGAAGAGCTTCAGTAATGTGTTTTGAACATTACAACTGTAAGAGTTTAGTGAACTATCAGCTGGAAGTGTTCCATCTCCATTCTGCAGTGCTGATGTAGTAAATCTGCTTGGTCCTTAGCAGCTCTGCTCCTCCAGTTGATTTCTTTTAATTGTGTAGGCCACCAATAAAAAGAAAAGCTCCTGAAAAATTAGCTCTCACCTGCTTCTATTCTGATAATCTCTACCTGCTATACAAATCAGTCTTAATGGAGCATTGAAGCCCCAGAGATCTGTAATTATAGGATTAAATTTCATGTGCTCCACAGACTGGATTTTACAGATCATGTACAGAGGAAAACCAAAATCTACAACAGATTGACACCCAACAATGAAAATCCTCCTGAGGATGCTCTTGTTAAGAACTAAACCCCAAGCTTTGCTTGAGCCTCAGCTCAGCAAGGGACCACAGGGAGTAGGGCACCACATGGCATGGAAAGCACAGATAAAACACTTGTTACCTAAAACCTGCCCTGAATTTGGGATTTACAGCTGTTTGCTCACTCTTAGAGCACAGGTGATTCTTCACAGAGACTTTCCAGAGCTTCAAATCAGTTGGAAAAAACTGGGATAGAGTAGCTCCAAGTGCTGGCAGGCTGCTGTGAGCTCTGGCCCCAGAGCACACAAACATCTTCTAGTTGGTAGTAGGCTATTTCCCCATAATGAAAGAAAAGAGGGAAAGTGGGATCATCTCAGTTGTGTTTTCAGAAAGCTTGGCCTGGAAGCACATTTCCCACCTAGCAGGGATGCTCTATCTATGGGGCCATCTCAGACTTTCTCTGAATGAAGTGAGGCTTGCAGAACCTCCTGGCAAAGGGTCTCTAGCACTTGCATGCCCTGGAGGTGATTGTTTGGATCCAGCAAGGAGAAAGGATTACTGTAACACCTATTAGCAGCTATAAGATAAAATGCAGATACATGTATGCAAGGTGGTGCCAAGCTTCAAAATGAAATGATTTCAGTTGGTTGTGCAGTCACTAAGGGTCTTGCTACTGGTTTCAGTGGGATTGAGATTGGTGCTTGTTTATGGACATTTTTTTTACAGTGTAACTCCCCGATTTATTTAATTTTAATTGATCTGATTTATTTAATTTCCAGGAATGTGACTGATTTCACAGAATCACAGAATGTTAGGGGTTGGAAGGGACCTCTGGAGATCATCTAGTCCAAACCCCCTGCCTGAGCAGGAGAACCTAGAGCAAGTTGCACAGGATGGTTCATCAATTCTAACATTGATTTTTCCTCTTATATTAGGAGGTTGTTTTTTTTAGTGCAATTAAAGAAAGTCTGTTTGTATTCAGGGAAGCCTGTTCCAGCTCTGTGTCAATTCCCCAAACAAGTCCTTTGATATAAAGGGGGATGCAGGTTGTTCCTGCAGCTCAGAACACAGACATTCCATCTGTCCCACTGGCACATTTGTTCAACTATGCCTGAACTTATCACTGCTCAGAGGGAAAAAAAACCTGTTCTCTGACTACAATGTATGAATCTAATTGTATCCTCCTGCAGTTTGCAGCTTTCCTTGCCTTATTAGGAATATTACCATCATCCTGGTAGATGTATGATCTTTATAGACTGCTTAATGCCCACAGATCACTGCTCCCAGCTAAGAGAACACAAAAGAACAGAGGATATTTGGAAGTTTTGTGGAGTGTTGGTTGTTGTTTTTTTTTCTCTCTGAGATTGAAGTCCAGTGTCTTGGGACTGAGTGACTTTAGATGACCTTCTGTCTCCATGGACTGTACTAAATTTCAGCCCCTGGAGGCTACTCCATAGAAAACCTCCTGGCTTTCAAGGGCAGGTGCAAGCAAAGCTTCACTGCGTCCCAGATCAAGACCTGTTACTGCCAGAATTAGATTTCACAGATCTCTTTGATTTAACAGGACATCATTAAGCAACTGCCTCCTCCTGATTGCTGGTGCCTTTAATTAATAGTACTATTAAGCTGCTATTAGGATTTCCTAGCCATAATATTTCCTTTTCAGCATTTCTGCTTATAGAGAAGCAGAGCTGGGATGTGTGTGCAGGCATATAAAAACTAAATAAAGATTTGCAGACTTGGGCACTTAAAAAGGAGCAAATGCTGACACTGAGGTGTCTGTGTAATCATAATTCCGCTCCTTTCCTAAGTTTTGTGGCAATTATATGACTCCATGTTACATTTTTGGTAATATTTCCACCTTCTTCATTACATAGGTGAACTGACTTTCAGGCACAGATTTTGCCCACGTGGTGAATAACTTCTCAGTGGTTTAGCTGATGCTTTCAGTGTTTGCCATCTGCTTTTTCCCTTGCACACTGTATGATCATGTCCTGAAGACTGACTGACTTTCCCTTTGAGTTTTTACAGCAGTTTTGAGCATCTGAGTGCTCTGAAAGTTCTGCTCAATGAAACCATTAAGTTCACTGATGATGTAAGGAGATGATGGGACCCCAATTTTACAGGTGGCAAACTGAGGCATAGAAAAGTGAAAGTCAATTCATCCCACTAACCTTGGTCTGTCTCATTTGAGGTGTGTAGGAGCTGACTTTTTAGCATACGTGGGCTTGTACACCACCACATAGCCAAGCATCCACCTCCTTTCCCCACAAACACTCTGTTAACTGTCCATACAGCTCTGAGTCACCAGGGTTTTGGAGGTGGCTGGAGAGACATAGCTGAGCTGCCTCATTCCCCCATAAAACAGGGAGATGAGGATAAAACTGTTGCTTTGATGGTTTTCTAGGTGCCTAGTGTGGTATAGGAGTGTTGAGCAATGCTGGAGAGGGAGGCATTAAGAGAAGACGCCCTTCAGCAAAGTAAGATTCAGGGCTCCTCCATCACACACAAATGCAGAAGAAAGGAGAAGTTAGGCCAGACTTCATGGAGGAGAAAGCCCATCTTGGCACTCCCAAACTCTACCTGAGAGCCAGAGCTATGCCAGGGCTGGTCCCAAAGCACCCCAGGCCACCTTTTCTCCACTCCCTCCATGACCACCAGGCCACTTGAGGGAAAGGGACAGCTCATGCCAGCCAAGTTGTCCCAGTGCTGCAGGTTTAGGGCAAAGCTGTGAGCTCTGTGCCCTGTTCAAGGGTGCAGCATCCTCTCCTTGCCCCAGGTCTCCAAACAATTCCCCATTACCCTTATGAACCATGGTTCAAGGAGAGCCCTGATCACCACCACTGCTGATGGAACCACTCCTGCTCTCCTGCCCATGTATCCTGAATGGGTCTCTAATCCCTTCTCTGTGGGGCTCAGGGGCCAGATGATGTTTGCAGGTAGCTGCATGTGTGGTGTGAGAAACACTAGCCTGGCCCATGCTGACTTCCCTTCCACCCCAGGCTCCTTCTGAGGAGCTGAACACCCCCCCCCCCTCAAACCAACAAACTTTCAGTTTAAGAAACAAAACTCTAGAGGCACTGCTGAAAATTCAGTACAAAACGTTAAAAATTTTATTTACAGGGTAAAGTACAATTTCTTAATAATAAAAAAGAAAAGAAGAAAAAGAACCCACTTTGATAAGAGGCATAATAATAGAATAAAACTCTTTATGTACAAAAATACAATTTTCATATGAATGAACATCTTGAATAAATTAACCCCCTCCCTGGCCCAACTCACTGAATCCCCCATGTCTGCTCCAAAGCAGAGCTGCCTGGCTGGGGGTCAGCATCTATAATGCATGAGCCTCTCTCTCTCCACATCATCCTAGGGTGCAAGGGTCCCATCAGGGGACAGTGCTGGGACCACCACCCCTCACCCTAACTTCTCCACCCCCGGGATGGGCAGGAGGAGGAAGAGGAGGAGGAGGCTGTGTTTCTCCCCCCTCCCCCGGGCGCAGGGTAAAGAGGGATGCGCTGAGCCCCCTGCACTGCGCCCCGGGGGGCAGCATCGGTGCCCCTTTTAAGCCTTTTCATGGTATTGTCAGGGCGTTCAAACCAAATTTTCATGCTCGTTTTTCTTCTCCGGAGAGCTACAAATTGTAAAATTGACTTTTCACCTCGTCTGCGGCAGCAAATCTGTCGCTTTTTCTGCCCGGTTTTGGGGAGGCGGNAAGGCGCTCCCGGGGCTGCGGGCATCCCGCGGAAGATGCGCAGGGTGTCGGGAGGGGCGTAAACGCAGTCCTCGGAGGTGGCTGGGCTGCAAGGACCGGAGGCGGAGGCGCAGAGCGAAGGGGCGGAAGGCGAGGAGGTGGAAAGCCAGGAACCGGCATCGCTGCCGGGGCTGGGAGGGGGATCGGCGGCGGAGACCCCGCGGCAGGAAGGGGTGGGCGGGAGGCACTGCTCGGCCAGGCGCAGGGTCTCGGAGAGGGCCCAGATGTAGTTGTAGGCGAAGCGAAGCGTCTCGATCTTGGTGAGCTTGGTGTCGTCGGGGAAGGTGGGCAGGACGCTGCGGAGCTGGTCCAAGGCAGCATTGAGGTGGTGCATGCGGTTCCGCTCCCGGTCGTTAGCTTTCACCCTCCGGCTGCGTTTCAGGGTGTGGAGAAGGGCTTCGGTGCGCCCCCGCGCACGGCCGCGCCTCCTCCTCCGCTCCCGCGGAGCGCCGGGAGGATGAGGAGCGCTGCTGGCTGCATCCGAGGGCATCCTGGCGGGGATGGAGAGGGAGAGGATGTCAGGAAGGGGAGGGGGGAGACAAGTGGTGATAACGGAGGGGGTGGGAAAATTGTAATAACTAAGGGGGGGTGATAGTGATAACTAAGTGGGGAAATAGTGATAACTAAAGGGGAGGAATATAGCAAACTAAGGGGAGGGAAATAAAAAGTAAAGGGGAGTGGAAAAATAATAATAACTACGGGGAGGGAAATAATAGTAAGGAGGTGATGGGAAAATAGTAATAGCTAAGGGGGGAATAATAACTAAGAGGGGAAATAGTAATAACTAAGGTGGGAATAGCTAAGGGGAATAATAATAATAACTAAGGGGAAAAGTAATAACTAGGAGGGGTGAAAAATAATAATAGCTAAGGGGAAACAATAATAATAACTAAAAGGGAGAAAATAATAACTAAGGAGAGAAAATATTAATAACTAACGGGGGGATAGTTACTAAGGGGGATGGTAAAATAATGATGGGTAAAAGGGGAGAAATAATAATAACTAAGGGGTGTGTGTGGAAAAATAATAATAACTAAATGGAAGTAAATAAAAACTAACGGGGAAATTAATAATAACTAAGGGGGCGAAATGGTAATAACTAAGGGGAGGAAATAATAATAACTAAGTGAAGGGAATAATAATAACTAAGGGGGAAAAGAATAATGACTAAGGGGAAAATAATAACTAAAGGGAAAATAATAATAACTAAAGGGAAAATAATAATAGCAAAGAGGAGAAATAATAATAACTAAAAGGGGAATAATAATAACTAAGGGGGGAAATAATAATAACTAGGGGGAAAGATAATAGTAAAAGGGAGCGAAATAACAATAACTAAGTGGGAGAAAATAGTAATAACTAAGGGGAGGAAAATAACACTACTAAGAGGGTGGGAGCGCTTGGCACGGCGGCAGGTGCCGGCTCACCCCGTACTCACATGGAAAGTCACTCCCAGGGATGCGGTTAAGCAATAACGGTGTAAAAACAGGGAGAGAGGAAAAAGCAAAAGCAAAAAACTTGGGATGGAGTTAGAACCAAAAAAAAAAAAAGAAAG
>VWZO01005036.1:10961-32617 GCA_013396975.1 Bucco capensis
AGAAGGGGGGGGGGGAGTCCTGGCTTAGCGTGGGGGTGGAAAGGGCTACCCTGGACTTTGCGGTGGGGCTTTCAGCCGTCAGACCTGGCTGGAGGGTTTCGTTTAGGTTTTAATTGTAGAATCGTTATTAAGGTTGGAAAACATCTCTGAGATCGACGAGTTCAACCGTTAAGCTAACGCTGTCAGGTCACCAGCAAACCATGTCCCTCAGTGCCACATCTACACGTCTTTTAAATCTCTCCAGGGATGGTGATTCCATCGCTTCCCTTGGCAGCCTATTCCAGTGCTTAACCACTCTTAGAGTGAAGAAATTTTCCTACTATCTAACCTAAACCTCCTCTGCCTAAACCCTCTCATCCTGTTGCTTGTTTCTTTGCACCTTGCAGTATTTCTGTGCACTTCCATCAAAGTGTAAATGCTCTGAAGGGATGAAACTTGAAGGCAAAGTCGATCTTTTCCCTCCTGTGTTTCCTGTGGTGAACATCCACACGCTCTTTGGCTTTTGTGTGCTTCACTTTGAAAAGGGTTTTGCAAGTGTTAAAGTCAAAAATTCCAAATTACATTTATTTTGAAAACTCCAGGGGTTGTGAAACTGTACAGACAATTCTTTGTCTCTGCATAAAACACCAAGGACTGTGCTGGTTTAATTGTAAAGTCCATGCTGCCACTGCTAAACTCCACAAAGTGTCCAGGGATTGCTATTTAATGCTTTGGGGAGCCACAGTTTGGTAAATGGCTAAAAAGTTCCCTAATTCTGACATCTGGCTTTTTGCATCCTGCCTCTCAGTGCTGTAAGGAAGGTCCATTGTCAGCACTCAGCTCCTTGCCTCCCTGGAAGGTTTTTAGTTTCACTATCCATCAATAGCCATTTTTAGACTTCTGTGCCTAAACTTACCTTTATTTACATGATTTCCCCTAACGTTGTGTGGATTTTTTTTCCCTTCCTGTGATTTTTCTGCTACACTTTTTTAAACAGGGAAAACTGACAGTGTAAGTTGTTGTCTTTATCTCTGCATAGTAACCAATCTTCACTTGAACCTGAGTGAGGAGCTTGCTGTCAGACTTATTCCTTCTGCTTTCCACATTTTGAGATGCTCCATGACAGCAACAAACAACCAAAAAGATCAGGCACAGAAGTGAGCAATCCAAAAAGCCCTGGGTGATGAATATTAACGAGGTTCAAACTACAACTTCTTTTCCAGCGGTTGAGCTTGCAGGATCAGTTCACTTTCTCCTCTCCAACATCTTTATCTGGTTGCAGACCTCAGATGTGCAGTATAACCATGTAAGGGCAGGTGACAGGTCCTGGCTATCCTGCAGGAGGGACTGAGCCCTCTCCATCACCAGATCTACAATCAGGCTGATGTTTTTAGGACCTTTGCATACATAAATGACTTTCTGTGCTAAGTAGTTCCACTTCATTGAGTTACTCATGTCCTTAAGTGAGGGCACCTCCTAGGAGAGGCTTGGATCAGTGGGCAGAGATCCTTGGTAGTGCTTCCAGTGGAAACCAGGAGAAAGCCAGAAGGGACCAACATTTTCTGGAAGCATATGGCAAAAAACGTTGCACTTTTGTGAAGGTGCACTTTGTATATGGTGATATAAACTCTGCTGTTGCCTGCAACACTTTGACTGCCTTTTGTCTGGGTGTCTTCCAGCAGTCAATAGTTTATTCATTAAAATGTTTATGATTCCCTAGAGTTCTGCAGGCTTTGGCACAACCAGGATCACTTGTCTGCAAGTTTGCAGTGAAAGCCCATGATTCATTAGTCCTTATCCATCATTTGCAGTTTGTCATTTGGTATTCTCTTGTTTTAAAAGTTGGTGCTCCAATCAAGGAGGGGAGAGAGCACCATGTGTGTCTGTGATCAGTCACAGCCCTGAATAGCCAGAGCTGAAGGGGAATGTTTCACAAACAAGCCAGAGGCTGAAATTTGTTTGCATAATCTATTCACTGCCTACTTATGAATAACGAAGGCATTCAGAGAAGCAGAATTGTTTCAGGAAGCCTTGCAAACAGAAAGAAGTGCTAAATATCTTGGATAATTTATTCCCAATGAATAATTCAACCAGTTCCATCATAGGCTGTCTACTAATTTTGCAGATAAATTATTCAGCCAGCACAGATAATAGTTCTTACAACTTATGGGCTTTTGCTCCTATGGAAGTCAGCTGCTAAAGTTTTCTGGGGGAAGAAAGAAAGCCTAAAATGAAACAGGGTCTTTGATTTCTGGGATGTTCCCAGCATCTCACTGATGGCTTGATTTTTAGCCTATGATATTAGCTTCTTCTCCTTGATGGCAGTGCAGCTAGGTTCAGGTGGACTTGAGGATGTTATTAGCTTCCTATTTTGAGCTCTAAGGAAACTTGTCATAAATACTTCACCTTTCAGACACCACTTTGTATATATATCTATAAATAAAGAGGGAAAAAAGATTAAAGTGGCATTTTAAACTCTAGAAGCCCAACTGCTGCTCTGAAACTGGAGCAAACTGCTATGTCTGGATATCCATGCAGCATCTTTATCACTTGGTAAGACCTTGAGCATGCAACTCTCTCCTCTGCCCTTGTGCTGAGATGATATGTGTTGGGTCTTGCTCATGGCTGGACTCTAGAAAAGTAGGAGTTAATAAATAAAGGTGGAGGAAAGACTGTTGGAGAAAAAGCAGTGCTCCCTGCAAAGGTTGTTGGTGCTCAGAAGCATTTCCAGCAGGAGAAATGCTGCTCCATGTGAACACACCATTCCCTGGTAAGTGCTCATTGTGCCTTCTAAAGGTAAATGAATTAAGAATCAGCCTCACATTGCAGAAATGACCAGAATTATGATCATTAGAGCAGTGCCAGCATCACTTTTCAGTCAAACTACTCCCACAGTGGGAAGATGCCTTAGAGAAGTTAGAGGCACTTTCTGGGGGTTTTAAGATGCACTTCAACACAACAACTTCCCAGAACTCTTGTGTTTGCTCACATGAGTACATGAAGGCTTAGACTAACACTGGGATGAGTGTCAAAACACCATGTCAATCAGGAGCATGCTGCTTTTCTTGCTCCCTCATTGTTTGAAAGCATAGCCAGAGCTAGAAGGCAGAGCTGTCTGCAGAAGATGCTTTGAACTGAAGCTGAGGAGGCAATGGAGCTGGAGGCAAAACATCAGCCTGGGAGTAGAAATCTTGATCCAGTGCCTTACAGGAGCAAAGGGAGGACCATGCTCTGTCACTTCTGGGGATGCCCAGGTTGATGCAGCAGGAATTTGAATAGTAGACAGACAAGCAGAAGATGGCTCCATGGGGCAGCTTGTCTCGCCATGCTTGTGTGGCCATGGTGCAGAGCAGAGTGGCTCCTTGTCCAGCCTAGGCTGGGGACAGATGTGGAGGGCTCTGACTGTAGCCATGCACATATGGTGCCATGCTCCTGGGACTTGTTCCCAACTAGAGTCAGCTTACAGTTCCTGGCCTGAGGCTACTGAAGGGCTCAGGGGTTCACTCCTAATGGACAGCCCTGAAGTCCAATATTTGGAAGGGATCGAAGCCTCTACCGAGGCACTGTTAACCCCTAGCAGAGCAGGAGCTGGTTCTCCTGCTGGGAAAATACCTCAGGAGCAGCTCAAAGGCTTTGGTTAGAAAGATTTTTAGCCTCATCTCCTACCTGCTTGTAGCCAGTGTCAGGAAAGGGAATATGAAGCATCACAAGGATGGTGCCCAGGTACCAAGGAGGGTTGTGGCCTGGAGAAGCCAAATCCACTCTGAAATCCCTCACAAATGCCTGGGAGCTGTGGCCAGGGCTCAACCCCTCCTGGGACTCTGCAGAAACACTGGGAATGTTTAATTTTCAGTTTTTAAATGTGTGATGTAACATTTTCCTTCCCTTTTTTTTTGGAAGGGAGGAGGAACGAGGAGGTAAAGGATTGTTCCCTGCGAGGCACAAATGTATTTTGTTTGTTGCAATTAAACTGTTTTCATGAGACAACCATAAAATCAACCATTAATTATGTTTTTTTTCAAGCACTTCTGCTTCCTTTTGAGGCAGGTCTATTTAGAAATAGTTTAGAGAGTTGCCTGCAGTTTTATTCTTCCTTTGGTATTATACACAGGAGTGGAGAAGTCATTTATAAATAATTACACAATGTTTTGGGTCTTTGGGTTTGTATAATATATCAAAGCGATTAGTACCCGCATTGTTCCATTGTAAATGGGTTTTTTCCCCTTCCTTTCAGTTTCACTTGCCTTGTCTTCTATCTTAAACCTTTTTTGGTGAAATCCTTTGTCTTCCTCATTCTTTTAGCTTGTTACAGTGCAGGGACATTCTTCTTATTCAAACACTCACAGCATGAGCAAAGAAAGCTACTTCTGTCGCATCTTAAGTTTTACCATAACTTTCTGGCATTTTCTTTTCTTCCACTTTTCCCAGACTACTGATAGGGTGATGAAGAATTATAACATACATCAATTATTGGTGCTCATGGTGTATTATGCTCCTGAATTCAAGGGGAGATAAAGAACAGGGAGGGGGGGGGTGGAGGAGAAGCAGTTCAGCTCCACTTTTCTGTGGTTTTGGAGGCAACATGAAGAGAGGACTCAGGGCTGATTATTTATAACATCTTTCTGAGCATCAATTATCTTTGACTCCTTCAACCACTTCCTTGTCCCACTGGTTTTATGACCAGGAGGAGTCAGTTTTGTGTGTGGTAGCTGTGGCAATTTAACTTGTTTCTTTTATGAGGAGCCCAAACAATGCATCTTCAAGGCAAACAATCTATCTCCCCGAATAATAGCCCCAGTGTCAGTCAAGAGCTCAGGGCTGGAAAATATATGATCCTGCTAAAGGGCCACGGGAAGAAAGGCTAGAGGTGGAGGGCTCCTTGGCCCATCTCTCCCCATCTCAGTGCTGGGTACCCCTGGGGAGCAAGGGTGCAGGTGCCTGGGGATGTGTCCAGCTGCTTGAGCTTTCAACAAGCTTCATCTTACTTATCCAAGGGAAAAAAAAGGCTAAACTTCTTTGGTGTGATCACACTGCCTAGCCCTTCCCCAGTTTCCTGGCTACCACATAAAATGAGATTAGGATGTCACCTCTGAGCAAGAAGCTCCATTTTCCCTCCACCTTATTGTGCAAGAGGTTTTTCTTCTCTTCTCCTCCCCCTCCCAATCCCCTCCACCTTCTCCCACCCACCATTCCCCTCCTTTGGTTGATTTGTTCTTGGTTAATTGAAGCTAGAACACTTGTCCTGAAAGAAAGGGACAAAATTCATTGACTGCCCTGCAGATGAAATCCCCTAAACAACATGCAAAGCAAGAAGCTTAGCTACACGCTGAGATGCTCTTGGGTTTCTTTTATATCTTCCCCATCAAGATTTCTCCTTTGGAGTAGCTTTTCTTTTTCTCTTAACTGCAATAAAGATAACCTGAAAGGATTGCAGCCCCATAATGGTTGGATGAAATTGAGCCTGAGTTTTTTATTTGGGGGAGGGAATTCTGGGGGTCACTCCCTGGCTTTAGGGATGGAGTCTTGTGGCCAGTGGAGGATGATCCAAGACCACCAGCAGCTCGTGGGTCTCCATGGCCCCACCACAGGGGCCTGGGGGATTTGCTGCCATTTACATAGCAGGTGTTGGGTCCTGGACCATTCTTCCTTAAGGGAGTTTTAATACAGGATAAATTACTGGGAATTAGGAGGAGGCAGGCAACAAGAAAAGAGCTTGTGGAGTCTTCTCCTGGCTGGAGCAGAGAAAGCCAAGAGAATGGCTAAATAAAAGGAGAAAAAAAACTCCCCAAATCAGCAGCTTCTGCCCCAGCTCAGAGAGTTTGGGGTGAGCAGGGGTTGGGGGGAAGCTCTCCCTGATTTCTCCTGTAATTTAGGTTTGAACCCAGGAAGGTGGTAATCCCAGAGACAGTTATACGATTACTGGCCTGAGGATCTTTGAGTCAGTAGATCTGGGAGGGGAGGTGAAAGTGTTAATCCCTGGAATAATCCCTTCCCTGGCATTGTATGGACAAGGCTTGCACCCACAAGAGAATTGCCTCTTTCCCTTTGCCCAGGCTTCAGGCTAGGAGGGCAAGGCTGGGAAGAAACCTCCTCACACCTCCCTTCTGTGCATCCACGCTGATGTACAGACACTAACATGTGTGTGAACATCTGCACACACACACATATGTGTTCATATATCTGCATAGAGCCATGTACTCACACAGCCAAACACACTCCCTTGTGTGCACACATGCAGTCACACACAGCTCCTGGGCAAAGTATCCTTGCTGGCCCAGAGATGCTTCACCTATCCAAAGAACTGCAGTGCTAGCACCCAGAGATGTTTGGAAATACCTGTGGCTGTTGGATTGGAGGTCATGGCCTAGCCTGTTTGTAGTGGGTTTGCAATGCCTGGCTCTGAATATGGTTAATAACAGTGATAATATGGATTTTTCTGTCCACATACATAGGTATATGTGCATCTGCACACACAATAGCAGAAGAAGGTTAGGTTATTTGTGTTCCCATGGGGGTCTTGATGAATATTTCCTATCACATCTTAGTCACTTCTTTGCCCTGTCCATGAGAGGACACATATATTAAAGAAAAATGAGATGCTTAACATGTTCTTAAGCAGAGAGTTGTTCTGAAATGCAGGTTTTTGTTGTGGGGAGGAAAGGTTTGCCTATCATGCTTGTTTTGGCCCTATTTAAAGAGGGGTCAAAATGGACTTTACAGTTCAGAGAGGCATCAGGATGAAACCATCCAGGTGCATTTCTCCTCAGGCAGAATGTACTCCATAGAAATAGAGGCCATCTATAATAAAAGGTTAGATCACTGAGGAAGAATCTGTCATCTCCTTTCAAGATCCCTTCCAAACCACTTAATGAAAAGAAAAAAAGCAGGTGAATTCACCCCAAAAGAGTTGGGCTGGGGATTGCAGGATACAGTGTGACCAAGTTGGCCTGAGCTCAGATGCATCCTTTGGGGTGCAAGTCCTGCTGCCCTGGCCATGAGAGAGCCAAGGGTGACACCCCAAGGCACAGAGCTGCAAACTCAGCTGCATCTCCCTGGCCTTCAGAACAAGCTCCTGGGAACGTGGGTTGTTTAGCAAAGCAAAACCTTGCTGGTTACTTCTACAGGAAGACTTGTTTCCCCTCTGAAACAAGTATTTGACTAATGAAGGGGAGACAGGGTTGGCTGCTGTGTTTCTGCTGTGAGGATGCTGCTCTCTTTGCCAGCTTAAGCATGCAATAAATTCTGTGTTCACAGATGAATAGTTAAAGAAATGTAATTATTAAGAAAGTTTCCTTTTTCAGATTATAGTCATCTCCTTGTTTTTAACCCTCTGGAATAAAACTGCCAAGTATTTTTATCATTCTTATTATTTTCACCCGCACTACAGATCTGGAGCCTGTTCCCTTTTACTCTGCTGGGAATTAGGGATAATTTCCCTGGAGTCTGTGTAGCTACACATCTCCAAAGCAGCTGTCAGAGTCAGGCAGGGCTGTGAACCTCTTACCCCACTGTGCAAACAGGGGAGGAGATCTGATGGGGCTGCAAAATCCCAGGGAAACAGCATCCACAAGATTGCTTTTTTATGACTCCTTTCTGTGTATACAGATGGTGCTATCCCAAAGAGTATTTTTGATCTTGATTCCACCTCCCCCCAAAACAAATAGGGTATGATTTGGGGTGGTTTTTAGTCGTTTTTAGTGGTTGGGGTTATTTATCTTCATTAACCTCTCAATGACCCCAAACCTCAGCCTCTACACATCCCACACCAGGTGCTGAGAATTTAGCTCTTCAGCCATGAATTCCACCCACAGTTCACCGGAAAAAAAAACCCGATTTTCCTTACTTGTAACTGAGGGAAAGAGCCACAAGGTGTCAATCTCTCCTAAGCTGCAGCTCAGGACCAGTTCTGCTCTCTCAAGCAGCAGCAGAGGCAGCAGCAGTCGGGATGGAAAACCCTCTGTGGAAGTTCTGCTGGAAAACCTGGCTACCTGCTCTAGGTAAGTGGGGGAAAAAAATCCCCCAGAACACGAAAAAAATGGATTGTTTTATTATTAGTCTTTGCTTTATGGGCATTGTATTGTTTCTGTTAGATTTCCTTTGCTGTTTTTCCGCTGCAAGAGTTTAGCTGAGTTCAAGCTGTTTGTCCTTCTGTGTAATGAAAAGGACTTGCCACAGAGAGTTTGTTATCTGGAAATAAGGTCAAAGATGGGTGGGAGGGAAAAAAAGTATTAGAGATTGCATGTTTGTATGTGCATAAATATCTGTGTGTTTATATGTGAGTAGTGAGTTGTTGCTGCAGATCTTAAGGTCTCTGTCTGGGCTCTGGAGCTGTGCTCCTCTCCTGCAGGTTACCACATGCTCTTATTATCCTTATCCTGAGCAATTGGCATTCAATCAACTACATGGATTATCATGATGCAGCCAGCAGAGAGCTGAAACTCTAGAAAAACAGGAAGGAGTTTCCCCTAGGAAATGATATCTCTTTAATTTGTGTTTCAACTCCAGATTTCCGAGCTTTCCAGCTTCTGTCAGCAACTTGTATGATAAAAGCAATGGAATTCCCAAGGAGGGATCCTTCTTGGCACATGTGGCTATGCCCATGATGTGGGCCCAGTAGGACCAGTGAGGGGTTTTGGGCTGGGACCCTGACTTGTTTGTTCTGTGACCTAAACCAGAGATCAGAGAAGATTGCTCTCCTCAGTAATATTGCTGATTTTGTGTTTTCTCTCCTGTGCACTGAGCTGGTTTTGTCCTCCTTCAGCCCATCCCTTTTTATTCCTGATCTTGGAGAAATATTTCCTAGATGTGGTAAACCTAAAGTCCTCTTTTTTTCCTACTTAGAGTTATATGTGAGATTTCCCTTTCTAGATCAGCATTTCCAGGCATTACTATCTACTATGTTGCTCTTTAGAGTTGGGATTTTACCTGCTGGGCAGCACCAAACATCCTGTGCTTCCTCACAGGATTTGGGGATGAAGCCCATGGTGGTCCAGCTCTCAGCCTAGGGTATACTGTGCTTATCAAGTGTAATTGCTTACTGCAGAAATACCATCCTGAGTGCCTTCAGATTCCCAAGGATTTCCTGCTCTTCCATCCCACAGCTTCCCAGAGCCTGGGCTGAGGGTAATGGCTGCAGTAGCTTGAGGGCTGGTGGCATTGCTCAGACAGCCAGGAGTGATGATTTGAGACTGATTACTACAAGGAGGAATTGGATTTCACTAGTAAAACTGTTTCACCTGTTGGATTAAGATGGAAAGGGAACACCCTGCCAGCCACATCTAATTGCACTTTGAGAGGTAGCACCTGGCCAACTGGTTCTTGCTGGGGAGGAGTGGTGCTTGACTGGGAATCACTGGTCCAAGGAGGGAGCTGAGGAGCTCCAAGTTGTTTTGGTTTGTCCTGATGTGTATGAAGAAGTGATAAGTCTTTCTAGACTTGGAGAAGAATCTAAAGTAAACTCCAAGGGGAAAAAATAAAATGTAATTGCTGCATTTGTGAAGGTAATAGAATGGGCAGTAATGAGGTAAAAATGCTGAGGGATAAAGACAAAAGACATTTCTTCTGGTGTCAGAAAATTGCTAAAGCCTGCTGGAAGAGGGAAGGGGAAAAAAAAAACCCAGTTGTAGGATTTCTTTTGCTTTAATAAGCTTTTCTTTCTGGGAGTCCTGAGTGTTCAGATGTAGCTCACTTAGTGCCTAGTAACCCAACAAAGCTTTGCTTGGTGGCTCTGCAGAAAGATTTTCTTGTTCCTTGCAGGTTTCTAACCAGGGAAAGCCACACAGATCAGTTGCTTCAGAATCCTTAATTAAACCCAACAAAGAAAAGCAATTAGAGCTGTGCTTTGCTTCTGTCATCCAGCAAATCTTGCAAAGCTCAACTCCCTTTGCTTGCTCCAAGATTTATGATGGGAATAAATCATAATTATTCCTGTAATTATCAGCCCTAAGCAAACACCAGCAGGATTTACTTTTTCTCTCCCCTTCTTTCTTAGGGGAGGTTCTGAAACCAATCCAAGAGGAATTCACTAACCTTCTTTGTTGGGCAGGAAGAAAAACAACAACACAGGCGTGGTGATTTTTCCCAGGCCTTGGCTGCTTGCCTCCCTGTCACTTCATGTCATGTCACTCCTCCCTCCCAGGTCCCACGTGCCTGCTTGCAGCAGAGGAGCTCCTGTTAGGCTGGATGCTCTCCATGTGTGTTGTCAGAGCAGCTTCTGCCCAAAGAGCTGATGAGAACAGGCAAAGGTAAGAGAGATTTGAGTGCTTCAGAAGTTGGTAGAAGGACCAGAGATACAGGGAAGCACTCAGTGGTCAGACAAGAGATGCTCGTGCATGTTGCCTATCTCCATAAGTTTTTCTCCAGGGATCTTGGCTTGTTTTTGATGGTTAGATGAAGCTGTGCTCATACCCAGCAAAGAAGGAGAGAGTTCTTTTCTTCAGGCACTGAAGAGGATAGAGTGCATGTGTGTTTTGTCTGCCTGGGGAATGGCAGCTCTGGAGGGTCCTGCAAGTCCTGGGCTTGCTGGAGAGCTGGTGGCAAGAAAGCTACATGGATTGGTGTGTTGCACAGGAACTCCTGATGTTAGGAAAGGGTTTGGGGCAGGTGCTTTTGGAATGAGTCTTCCCAGGATTGTGCTGTAATCCAGTTTTCCATGCTGGTGTGATGGACACGGCTCCTGTTGATGTGGTGGCAGCAAGGCTATTCTCTTTGCCATTAGCACGTGTTCCATGTTAACAAGCTAATCCTAGAATGGTTTGGGTTGGAAGGGACCTCTGGAGCTCATCTAGTCCAACCCCCCTGCAGTGGGCAGGGACATCCCCAACCAAAGCAGCTTGCCCAGAGCCCTGGCAAGCCTCACCTGCAATGCCTCCAGGGATGGGAACTCAACCACCTCCCTGGGCAACCTGGGCCAGTGTTCCACCACCCTCGTGGGGAGCAACTTCTTTCTAATGTCCAGTTTAAATCTACTCCTCTCTAATTTGAAACCATTGCCCCTTGTCCTTTCACTGCAGGCCTTTGCAAACAGGCCCTCTGCAGCCTGCTTGGAAGTTCCCTTTAGGTCCTGGAAGGTCACTAGTAGTTCCCCTGAAGCCTTCTCTTCTCCAGGCTGAACAATCCCAGCTCCCTCAGCCTGTCCTCATAGCAGAGGTGTTCCAGCCCCTGAGCATTCTCATGAATAGCACTGTGTAAACCTCTGAGCAGGTGTCCCAAAATATAGCTACATTTTCTTTGCTTTGAGGGCTTTCCCATACGTGGGTAAGAAAATGCAACCATTGGAGCTCTTCTTGCAGAGCTGGAGAAGAGTGTTGCCAGTGTCAGCAGTGCAATGAGCAGGCTCCAAGCTGATTTATAACGCAGGCAGATGTAGAAGTGTCCCTAGGCTGTCTGAGGAGGCTTTCTTGGTTGCCACTAGATGTCCTTTCAGCCCTACTTTCCCCCACCACTCCTCCAGAACAGCCATCTAGGCAAGGGAGCTGCTGCCCATGAGCCAGGAGCTGCCTGATCCCAAAGGGCTGCAGGGAGCAAGGAACTGGGCTGATCCCTGGGCTCCTGGGACTTCCCCAGCATCCTTTGATCTATGCTGCCTAATAGAAAGCAGGATGCTTTAGGAAGCACCCAAACCCCTAATTCTCTTTCTGTGTTGGATATTTAATACCTCTGCTATGAACTAGGGACTGTTACTACATTGCTGCCTGGGTAGGGACACTGCTAAATAGAGGTGGTGGTCCAAGGAGGCAACCTTGGAAGGGTGAAGAAGATGGTGATGCCACTAGCTCAGTTTCACAGGAGCTATCATGACTAGAGGGTAGCTCAGTTCTGTGCAGGGTTTTAGCTTTCTCTCAGTGAGATGATAGCCCAAATACCTTTGTGGGTGCAGTCAGTAGAGATGGAAGGTCAATCTTTCCAGAGCTATGTGGTGTCAGTAATCACAACCAGCAGTGTTGTGGGATTATCCAAGTTGCCTGGATGCCCAGAATTCCCCAAACAGTTAGGATTTCTGTAAGATGTGTGTCAATTCCTAGAAACACCATAAAAATCCTGTAAGCATCTGGAGCTCTGAGCTTGCAAATGCAGCTGCTGTTCCTCAGGCAATGGCAATCCCAGTTGATATCCTGGGGTGGGTTATGTCAGGTAAAGGAATTGGAAGAAAGCTGCTTTGAGGTTCTTTGCCAGAAACACATGCTGGTGATGAGGATATCTAGGGGGGTCAGGGGGTGCAGCCTTTCAGTGCAAACCAAGAAGCTTCCAGGATGTGCTCAGCTTTTTGTGGCTTAGGATCAGAGGGAACTCAATGAATAACAGACACAGAGGGTTTCTGATAGAGCAAACACTGAGCCAGTGAAAGCCACCAAGTGAGCCTCAAAAATACCTCTATTTCCATTTGTGACCACACTCATCCCAACCTAATGGTGGAAAAGATTTCCAATGGTTGAAAAAGGCTTCTGAGGTCACAGAGACTGACTATCCACCCAAAACTGCTATCTCACCACTAAACNCTTTAATAAGCTTCTCTTTCTGGGAGTCCTGAGTGTTCAGATGTAGCTCACTTAGTGCCTAGTAACCCAACAAAGCTTTGCTTGGTGGCTCTGCAGAAAGATTTTCTTGTTCCTTGCAGGTTTCTAACCAGGGAAAGCCACACAGATCAGTTGCTTCAGAATCCTTAATTAAACCCAACAAAGAAAAGCAATTAGAGCTGTGCTTTGCTTCTGTCATCCAGCAAATCTTGCAAAGCTCAACTCCCTTTGCTTGCTCCAAGATTTATGATGGGAATAAATCATAATTATTCCTGTAATTATCAGCCCTAAGCAAACACCAGCAGGATTTACTTTTTCTCTCCCCTTCTTTCTTAGGGGAGGTTCTGAAACCAATCCAAGAGGAATTCACTAACCTTCTTTGTTGGGCAGGAAGAAAAACAACAACACAGGCGTGGTGATTTTTCCCAGGCCTTGGCTGCTTGCCTCCCTGTCACTTCATGTCATGTCATTCCTCCCTCCCAGGTCCCACATGCCTGCTTGCAGCAGAGGAGCTCCTGTTAGGCTGGATGCTCTCCATGTGTGTTGTCAGAGCAGCTTCTGCCCAAAGAGCTGATGAGAACAGGCAAAAGATAAGAGAGAAAAAAACTAAGAGGGATTTGAGTGCTTCAGAAGTTGGTAGAAGGACCAGAGATACAGGAAAGCACTCGGTGGTCAGACAAGAGATGCTCATGCATGTTGCCTATCTGCATAAGTTTTTCTCCAAGGATCTTGGCTTGCTTTTGATGGTTAGATGAAGCTGTGCTCATACCCAGCAAAGAAGGAGAGAGTTCTTTTCTTCAGGCACTGAAGAGGATAGAGTGCATGTGTGTTTTGTCTGCCTGGGGAATGGCAGCTCTGGAGGGTCCTGCAAGTCCTGGGCTTGCTGGAGAGCTGGTGGCAAGAAAGCTACATGGATTGGTGTGTTGCACAGGAACTCCTGATGTTAGGAAAGGGTTTGGGGCAGGTGCTTTTGGAATGAGTCTTCCCAGGATTGTGCTGTAATCCAGTTTTCCATGCTGGCGTGATGGACACAGCTCCTGTTGATGTGGTGGCAGCAAGGCTATTCTCTTTGCCATTAGCACGTGTTCCATGTTAACAAGCTAATCCTAGAATGGTTTGGGTTGGAAGGGACCTCTGGAGCTCATCTAGTCCAACCCCCCTGCAGTGCCCAGGGACATCCCCAACTAGAGCAGCTTGCCCAGAGCCCTGGCAAGCCTCACCTGCAATGCCTCCAGGGATGGGAACTCAACCACCTCCCTGGGCAACCTGGGCCAGTGTTCCACCACCCTCGTGGGGAGCAACTTCTTTCTAATGTCCAGTTTAAATCTACTCCTCTCTAATTTGAAACCATTGCCCCTTGTCCTTTCACTGCAGGCCTTTGCAAACAGGCCCTCTGCAGCCTGCTTGGAAGTTCCCTTTAGGTCCTGGAAGGTCACTAGTAGTTCCCCTGAAGCCTTCTCTTCTCCAGGCTGAACAATGCCAGCTCCCTCAGCCTGTCCTCAGAGCAGAGGTGTTNGTTCTGTGCAGGGTTTTAGCTTTCTCTCAGTGAGATGATAGCCCAAATACCTTTGTGGGTGCAGTCAGTAGAGATGGAAGGTCAATCTTTCCAGAGCTATGTGGTGTCAGTAATCACAACCAGCAGTGTTGTGGGATTATCCAAGTTGCCTGGATGCCCAGAATTCCCCAAACAGTTAGGATTTCTGTAAGATGTGTGTCAATTCCTAGAAACACCATAAAAATCCTGTAAGCATCTGGAGCTCTGAGCTTGCAAATGCAGCTGCTGTTCCTCAGGCAATGGCAATCCCAGTTGATATCCTGGGGTGGGTTATGTCAGGTAAAGGAATTGGAAGAAAGCTGCTTTGAGGTTCTTTGCCAGAAACACATGCTGGTGATGAGGATATCTAGGGGGGTCAGGGGGTGCAGCCTTTCAGTGCAAACCAAGAAGCTTCCAGGATGTGCTCAGCTTTTTGTGGCTTAGGATCAGAGGGAACTCAATGAATAACAGACACAGAGGGTTTCTGATAGAGCAAACACTGAGCCAGTGAAAGCCACCAAGTGAGCCTCAAAAATACCTCTATTTCCATTTGTGACCACACTCATCCCAACCTAATGGTGGAAAAGATTTCCAATGGTTGAAAAAGGCTTCTGAGGTCACAGAGACTGACTATCCACCCAAAACTGCTATCTCACCACTAAACCATGGCCCCAAGCACCACATTTACATGGTTTTTTGAACACTTCTAGGGGGTGATTCCATCCTCAATGCCTGATATGCTTCTAAGTGAGAAGTTCTTCCTAATATCCTATCTGAGCCTCCCATGGCACAACTTGAGGCCATTCCCTCTTGTTCTATCACTTGTTACTTGGGAGAAGAGACTGAGNAGATAAGAGAGAAAAAAACTAAGAGGGATTTGAGTGCTTCAGAAGTTGGTAGAAGGACCAGAGATACAGGAAAGCACTCGGTGGTCAGACAAGAGATGCTCATGCATGTTGCCTATCTGCATAAGTTTTTCTCCAAGGATCTTGGCTTGCTTTTGATGGTTAGATGAAGCTGTGCTCATACCCAGCAAAGAAGGAGAGAGTTCTTTTCTTCAGGCACTGAAGAGGATAGAGTGCATGTGTGTTTTGTCTGCCTGGGGAATGGCAGCTCTGGAGGGTCCTGCAAGTCCTGGGCTTGCTGGAGAGCTGGTGGCAAGAAAGCTACATGGATTGGTGTGTTGCACAGGAACTCCTGATGTTAGGAAAGGGTTTGGGGCAGGTGCTTTTGGAATGAGTCTTCCCAGGATTGTGCTGTAATCCAGTTTTCCATGCTGGTGTGATGGACACGGCTCCTGTTGATGTGGTGGCAGCAAGGCTATTCTCTTTGCCATTAGCACGTGTTCCATGTTAACAAGCTAATCCTAGAATGGTTTGGGTTGGAAGGGACCTCTGGAGCTCATCTAGTCCAACCCCCCTGCAGTGCCCAGGGACATCCCCAACTAGAGCAGCTTGCCCAGAGCCCTGGCAAGCCTCACCTGCAATGCCTCCAGGGATGGGAACTCAACCACCTCCCTGGGCAACCTGGGCCAGTGTTCCACCACCCTCGTGGGGAGCAACTTCTTTCTAATGTCCAGTTTAAATCTACTCCTCTCTAATTTGAAACCATTGCCCCTTGTCCTTTCACTGCAGGCCTTTGCAAACAGGCCCTCTGCAGCCTGCTTGGAAGTTCCCTTTAGGTCCTGGAAGGTCACTAGTAGTTCCCCTGAAGCCTTCTCTTCTCCAGGCTGAACAATGCCAGCTCCCTCAGCCTGTCCTCAGAGCAGAGGTGTTNACCTCTGCTATGAACTAGGGACTGTTACTACATTGCTGCCTGGGTAGGGACACTGCTAAATAGAGGTGGTGGTCCAAGGAGGCAACCTTGGAAGGGTGAAGAAGATGGTGATGCCACTAGCTCAGTTTCACAGGAGCTATCATGACTAGAGGGTAGCTCAGTTCTGTGCAGGGTTTTAGCTTTCTCTCAGTGAGATGATAGCCCAAATACCTTTGTGGGTGCAGTCAGTAGAGATGGAAGGTCAATCTTTCCAGAGCTATGTGGTGTCAGTAATCACAACCAGCAGTGTTGTGGGATTATCCAAGTTGCCTGGATGCCCAGAATTCCCCAAACAGTTAGGATTTCTGTAAGATGTGTGTCAATTCCTAGAAACACCATAAAAATCCTGTAAGCATCTGGAGCTCTGAGCTTGCAAATGCAGCTGCTGTTCCTCAGGCAATGGCAATCCCAGTTGATATCCTGGGGTGGGTTATGTCAGGTAAAGGAATTGGAAGAAAGCTGCTTTGAGGTTCTTTGCCAGAAACACATGCTGGTGATGAGGATATCTAGGGGGGTCAGGGGGTGCAGCCTTTCAGTGCAAACCAAGAAGCTTCCAGGATGTGCTCAGCTTTTTGTGGCTTAGGATCAGAGGGAACTCAATGAATAACAGACACAGAGGGTTTCTGATAGAGCAAACACTGAGCCAGTGAAAGCCACCAAGTGAGCCTCAAAAATACCTCTATTTCCATTTGTGACCACACTCATCCCAACCTAATGGTGGAAAAGATTTCCAATGGTTGAAAAAGGCTTCTGAGGTCACAGAGACTGACTATCCACCCAAAACTGCTATCTCACCACTAAACCATGGCCCCAAGCACCACATTTACATGGTTTTTTGAACACTTCTAGGGGGTGATTCCATCCTCAATGCCTGATATGCTTCTAAGTGAGAAGTTCTTCCTAATATCCTATCTGAGCCTCCCATGGCACAACTTGAGGCCATTCCCTCTTGTTCTATCACTTGTTACTTGGGAGAAGAGACTGAGCCCCACTTTTCTACAATCTCCTTTCAGGGAGTTGGAGAGACCAAGAAAGTCCCTTAAAAATCTGTTATTTTTCTAGAGTGATCACTTGCTATTTGCAATAGAATAAACAAACAAAAGGAATGTTGCTTTAAATATTAGATTTGAGACTGATCTGGAGCTTAATACATAACTGGATTTAATTCACTCAGCTGAAACAGGACAGGCTTTACCAGAATAGACACCTCTCCTGCTTTTAAATTCTGAAATGTGTTTGTTTTTCTTTGATATTTCCAATTGCTTCCCCACTGCCTCCTTAGCTTGTTCCCTTTGCAGTTGTTGGTAGCAATGGGTATTATGCCTTATCTCTCTCTGGCACTGGGGAGGAAAGCTTAATCCTTATTTCCTGCTGCAAGGAAAGGTTCTCCATGTGTATAGCAACCTAGTATGGCTTTGTGCCATGATTTAGGGAGCCTGGGAGGGGAAATCTGGGGCAAGGCAGGCAGCTGGAGTGGCTGAGAGCATTGCAGCATCTTGAGCAGACCACCAAGCAGCTATCCCTTCTTAATAAACTTCTTGGCCATGGCTGCCCCAGCCTATATATGAACAAGTGAAAAGCAAGTGGTGAAAGGATCTGTAGAACATTATTAATCCCACCTAGTGCTCTTGCTGAAAAGGCAAGGCATGTCTCCTGCTGGGGTATCCTTTCACTGCAGCTGCTTGCTTCACCCTTGTGCTCTTATTAAAGGAAAAGCTGAGAATGATGTTTCGGAATGGGACCAGCCTGAAGCTGCTCAGTGCCCAGGGGAGGGATGAGGTGGTCATGAATCCTAGAATCCTAGAATGGTTTGGGTTGGAAGGGACCTCTGGAGCTCATCTAGTCCAACCCCCCTGCAGTGGCCAGGGACATCCCCAACTAGAGCAGCTTGCCCAGAGCCCTGGCAAGCCTCACCTGCAATGCCTCCAGGGATGGGAACTCAACCACCTCCCTGGGCAACCTGGGCCAGTGTTCCACCACCCTTGTGGGGAGCAACTTCTTTCTAATATCCAGTCTAAATCTACTCCTCTCCAATTTAAAAGCATTGCCCCTTGTCCTTTCCCTGCAGGCCTTTGCAAACAGGCCCTCTGCAGCCTGCTTGCAAGTTCCCTTTAGGTACTGGAAGGTCACTAGTAGGTCCCCTGAAGCCTTCTCTTCTCTTCTTGAGCAAAGATGCTTCAGTCTGAAGGAAAGTAGTTGATGTTTTGTGAGTGGTAGTTAAGGCATAAAGTATTTACCTTTACAACTGCAATATTGGGGATGGCAAGGGATGCTCCTCCTGTTTCTGGGAGGAGACAGAGTTTAACAGTCATGAGAAAAGCAGCTCAGAGTCAAATACTTTTTTCTCTCCTGTTTCCAAGTGTTGTTTTGTTCAAAGCACAGATTTTGGGTTAAAGGGAATGCACATACCCAACCAAACAATACTTTTTCTTTACTCTCCCATCCTAGCAAATGGGAGGAAAAAAAATTAATTACACTTGATTTCCTCTGTTCCATGTTCTTGCTGGTGGTTTTGATCTGGCAGATGTGAGCTGAGAGTTAAGAGTTATTTGTAGAGGTTATACCCTGTGAGGTGTGAGTCACCCAGTACTGCAGTTGGGAATCTGGAGCTGGGCACAGCATTCCCAAGGGAGTGTTAACCACCTCTTGTGCAACCATATCAATACTTTTTCCAGGAAATATGCTGCCCAGTAGTTGCTAAATAAGCATAAACCTTTCTCTTGAAGTCTGCTGTGTTGAAATCAAGTCTCCACAAGGAAAAAAAACAACACCACTTGGGTTTGTTAAAATGTGCCTGAAGAAAGGAGGAGAGGGCAGCTTGGCTGGCCCGTGGCTGTGGCTTTGGGTTCAGATGCTCAGCCTGAAGCAGTGCCTTGTGATTGAGATTCCCCAGAGGTTTAGAATCATAGAACAGTTCCAGCTGGAAGANAGACTTGAATTCTTTTAAAGTCTCAAGCTTGTTAGTAATTGGCATCTGAAGCTGTAGCTCCATCCTTGGGCAGAATAGGAAAACACTCTGAAATCAAACAGCTTTTTCTCCTTCAGCTCTGCCAAGGTGTTGTCACAGTAAATACATATATATATGCACACACACTCTATATTTATTTCTTTATTTTTCCCCCTGTCTGAAGCAGAGGAAACCTTTAAGCTGAGCCAGGCATTGCCTTGGTTATATACTAGGAGATCATTGCCATAGGGTTGCACCCATCTCAGCAGCATCCTTATGCCAAGCCTTTTCCCATCTGGGAACAGCCAGGAAGGAGCAGGATGCTGTTTGGGAACAGTGGGAGAGTTTAATACACTTCAATTCTTTTTGGCTTTCTCCTTTCTATCTGCTGCTTTGTTGTTTTTAGCTGGGGAGTGATGCAGGAGCCTTGCTGGGTGCAAAGCTTCTCCCTTTGGAGGGTAGAAACAGCACAGAAAGAGGAGGAGGAGGGAGCTCACAGGGTTTTTGTTGCCTGACTTTCATTGTACAATTTTCCTTAACCTAACTGAGATCCTGTCTAAAACCCTTGATTTTACTGATGCTTAGGTGAATCTGGAGTGCTTGATTTACATTTATTTACCATAACACTAAATTAGTGTCTATAGGGCTCATGGCATGACCTCTCTTTCTGTACCAAGATTCCTTAGCTTCTGAATAAGTCTAAATCCTAAAAAGGAGAGAGAATTTATTGCAGTCCAATTTATTTCCCTAATTCCAATGTCTTTAAGATGCTCTTTCTCTAAATCAGCTTCTCTGAGACAGTGTTTTTTTTTTTTCTCCCTAGATCATTTCATCCACCAAAAAAATAATGTTATTAGAAGTGCCTGGAATTCCCTGATGGCTTAAAGAAATTCAAGCACAATTTCCAGCTTTTTTTAAATACATTTTTTTATTGCTTTTTTTATCTTTCATTTGTCTTAGAAAGAAATATGAAACCTGCATGCAACCTTCTAAATGTTTCCAACATTTAAATAGCATATGATAATTTAGCAGTACAGAAAGATAATACAGGGGAGACTTCCTCTAGGATATTTACAAATGGGGGGGGAAAAGGTAGTTTTTTTGTTATTTCAAAAAGAGGAATGCACTGCTTAAACATTGAAGTATTACATTCAAAATAATGAATATGTTGGATGGTGACTAAAACATACATAGGTATTTATATTTGCCCTATCATATTTCTCATAAAAAGGTACCTTTGAAAGGCTTTTTTGCTTGCTTTTGCTACAAATCTAGGAAATCATACACAAGAAGTCTTGAAGCTTTAAATGTCTCAGTACTGAAGCTACAAACTTTCTGTGAGAACTTCAGGTGGAAACAACAACAACGACAACAAAAAAGCCCACATCATCTTAATAATAAAAATGACCTAAAAATGCTTTTCCTAATGCATGAAACATGAAATGGGAGCTCTGGTATGCTTTGTCTTGCAGCAAGACCTCAAGTCTATTAAAGAAGAGGTACACAAGTGATGCTCATTCTCATCTGACCATCTTCTGAGGGACCTCACTTGTGCAGTTACAGTCACTGTGTTTCAGGGGCAAACCTGTCTTTGGTCCCTGCTTTTTGTCTGCTTAAGGTTAGAGGCTGCAAACATGACAAGCACCCAGCAGCATCCAAGCTTTCCCACTGCTCCAGGGGAAGGGATGTGGCTGTAGAAGACCTTTAACAAACTTTACTCTTTGTCTAGTGAGCTTATAAAGCTCGATTGCAATCATAGTGAAGTCTGAAGGAAGAACAATAATACTTAACAAAAATCAAAACCAACCCAACCTCTTTAAAAATGAAAAGCATGAGGTTTTGTTGTATTTTTGTTTTGTTTTTTTTTTGTTCCCCAATCTCAGGACAGAGCAGACAGGGATGAAATCTGAAGTGCAACAGATGCTTGTGAGATCTTGGAAGCCTTTTGCTCATGGCTATAAAATGTAAAAACTGACCCTTGGTAAAAAGTGCTTTATCATCATCATCATCATCATCTAGAATTTGTGTCTTATGTCTGTGAGTGAGAAATAAGCTTCTGCAGAGCCCAGTCCTACACCAGCCAAGGGAGTCCACTCCATTCCTCATGCTGCTTCCTCTTATTCTTCATAAACCCTGAAGAGAAGGAAAGCCAAGAGCAAGCTGTTCAGACTATGAATGAAACCACTCCCTTCCAAATAATAATAATAAAACCCCACAAACAACAATAAAACCTAGATTTTTAGCTTTTGCTTAAGTAAATTGGAAAGTAAGTTATTAACTTCATCTGGGAGGATGAGGGTTGGACTGGGACACAGACACGTGTTGGAGGTGTGTGGGGTGTAACAGGCTCTGCCATGATTATCAGGATACATAAGATGAAGAAATCCACATCTGCTAATAGTTTTTAACCACTGGAAAATCCCTATCTTGAATACAAATGTTGAAGTATATCATGAGCTGTATGTAGATGATGAATTGAGTCCAATACTATGTCCAACTTAAATGCTATTTTTTTCCTAGTTTGTATTTGGAGAGGACTACTTGACAGGCTTATCTGCTGAAAAAATCCTAGTTGTTCAGGTTTTATGGGTAAAAAACCAGTTTTCCATGGCTTAGGGGAAACTAGGAGCAATCTTGTTTTGGAGAAGAGATTAATGTCTGCACTACATAGCTGTGGCTTTCCTGGGGAGCACTGCAGGATTGGTACAGCTGGCACTGACAAATTGTTTATTTTGAGGACTTGGGATCATAGAATCATAGAACAGTTACAGCTGGAAGACACCTTGAAGATCATCAGTGCAGCCTTTGTCCTAGCCCTAGCAACCTGCTAAATGATGCTCCCCAATGCAACATCTACCTGGCTCTT
>VWZO01005036.1:43950-58295 GCA_013396975.1 Bucco capensis
TAGTTGCAGATGTCCCTGCTTATTGCAGGAAGGTTGGACTAGATGACCCGGAAAAGTCCCTTCCCACCCAAACCATTCTATGATTTGCATTCAAAGACATGGAGAAAAACCCCAAACACATATTGCCCTTTGAAGGGAAATTATTGGAACAGAGCAGCTTACCCTCAAAATTAATAGTGTCAGGGTGAAATGTCTTCAATGCTGAAACAAGATTTGGATGGGGTTTATGCCCTGACCTGTCTTCAGGTGAGGCTTTTTCTCTTGTGCACAGCATCCTAAGCCACTACACAGAGAGTGTCCCTTAGATCTTCCTCTGCATCCCAGGGACTGGAAGATTTACTGTGACAGATGTTACCTCTATTTGAAATATTTCAGTATTGCTGGTTTCAGTTATACTAATTATTTTGGCTTCAAGTGGAGCTCCAATTTGGATTAACTGTCCTTCAAAATGTCATAGCATTTAATACAAGGATGATGAAGCTGCTGGTCATCATGACAGAGCTTTGTAAAATGGCCATGTAACTGAAGCTGCTTATTGCTGTTGAGGCAAACTGCTGCAAGTGGTTCATCTTGAGTTTCATGTATAAGAATATCCCCATCAGCCTGTCAGGGAGAAGGTTAGGCATTTGCAGTGATGTGTCATAATCCTTACATATCATGGGAGGATTTGGGGAGAGGAATTAGACTGAAATGCTCACTAGAAAATTCAGTGTTAAGGCGGAGGTGTAAGATGTGATGCATGTTGTATGTAGCATTTTTTTTGCCCTCTTGGGTGTTGTATTACATTTCTTATGCCTTTTTGGTGTTGTAAACGCTCCACCTAAGATAAGGAGAAACTTGTTTGCTGTGAGGGTGCCAGAGCCCTGGCCCAGGCTGCTCAGAAAGCTTGTGGAGTCTCCTTCTCTGCAAAGATTCCAAACCCACCTGGAGGTGATCCTGGGCAAGCTGTTCTAGGGGACTCTGGTGTAGTAGGGGGATTGGACTAGATGATTTCCAGAGGTCTCTTCCAACCCCTACCATGCTGGGATTCTGTGTTCAGTGCCAGATACAATGTGGAGAGATTGTAGCAGAGAGGCCCTCAGCATAAATGAAAAGGCCTTGGGGTGCTTGCTGGTGGCTGAGAAGCTGGCCATGAGCAAACAGTGCANCCATCCCTGGAGGCATTGCAGGTGAGGCTTGCCAGGGCTCTGGGCAAGCTGCTCTAGTTGGGGATGTCCCTGGCCACTGCAGGGGGGTTGGACTAGATGAGCTCCAGAGGTCCCTTCCAACCCAAACCAGTCTAGGTTTCTATAGAGCAAATATCAAACTCGACTCCAAACTGGATGTGAGGGAAGAATTGCCTCAGATTTGGGGTGGATGTTGCAAGCCTGCTCCCTCCTTAGTCAGCAGAGGATGTGCTACAAACTGTGGTCAAATCCTTCTTTTCACCTTTAGCTCTAAATGGCCTTTTGCTTCACTCTCTTGCCCTGAACAGTAGTTGTGTCACCCTTGCATGTGTTTATCTATGCTGAAGTTGAAAGTCAACCCTTTGGACTTCATCTTTGGTCTCTGGAAAACATGAAACATATTTCAGGGAAAACAGCTGTGTTCCCTTTTGTGGAGTTGCACAAGGGATGAATGCTGCAGAAAGAAGGCTTCTATTGTTGTGGCAGTCCCTGCTTGCTTTTGGTATTTTCTTCTTATTTCCATGATGAGATTAAAATCTAGACACTGCTCCTTCTCTTGGGAATAGTTTGAAGGCAGATCTCTTCATAGACCCTAAATTATTCACCAAGAAGGACTTTTTTTTCCTTTGCTGAGATAAGAATGAGTGGCTCAGATCTGGGATTGTTGTCATGGCTTGAAGCTCTTTGAAGCTCTTCATCATGAATCATTAAAAGGGGCTGGAATAACATGGCAAAACAAAGAGCTGGCTCTGTGTGGAGGTGATCTGAGCATCACCTCTAGATAGGCACAAAAGGATTAATCTCCCCTGTGGCTTTTTATGTTGAGAAAATAGTTATGTTTAACTTCCTACTGACTCATTTCCTTGCGTGCTACAACTTACCATTGGTTTCCACATGAAAGTACAGTTTGCCTTTTTATACAGTTTTCTTTATAGGCATCTAAGATGAGAATGGATGTGGGTATTTATTTTGTGCTTAATCACACAACCAGTTGGAATGCTTCTTTTCTATCCTCCCCTTTGCTTGTTGTAGGGTAGAAGGAATAACATCAATGAAAGAAGGATTTGTTTGATCTGACTCACTTATGCTCTTGATAGCAGTGGGCAAAGCCCTGAGAGGTCTCTGTGGTGTTGGGTGGGATGACAGCTGCTTGGGACAGGGATGGAGATGGCATCAGCATTGTCCTAGTCTTTGTGTTCTCCCTTTCCTTATTGTTTTATAATCCTTGCTGATAGACTGAGAGAGCTCAGGCAAGGATATTGTTCCTGCCCAGGTGTCCAGTTAGAACATTACAGTGGCTGAAACACCACAAAGGCAACTTGATGGAAAACTTTTCTTATTGAATCACAGAATGTTAGGGGTTGAAAGGGCCCTAGAAAGATCATCTAGTGCAACCCCCCTGCCAGAGCAGGAGCACCTAGACCAGCTCACACAGCAATGTGTCCAGGCAGCTCTGCAATGGCTCCAGACAAGGAGACTCCACAGCCTCCTGGGCAGCCTGGGCCAGTGCTCTGGCACCTGAACTGCAAACAAGTTCCTCCTCGTGTTAATACTAAACCTCCTGTGGTCCAACTTGCTCCCATTCCCTCTTGTCCTACCATTGGATGCCATGGAGCAGAGCCTGGCTCTCTCCTCCTCACACTCACCCTTCCCATATTTCTAAGCATTGCTGAGGTCTCCTCTCAGTCTCCTCTTGTCCAGGCTGAAGAGACCCAGCTCTCTCAGCCTGTCCTCCTAGGGCACATGCTCCACTCCTTTTTTTTTTGCCCCAGGATTTGTTCATCACACCTCTTTCTGTGTGGGAGCAGCTTTGGGTAATCTATAGGTGCCAAGTTTTCAGATGAAAGGCTTTGGGGATAGAAGAAGGTGTTACTGTGTGTAATACACTACAAGCAGGCTCTTCCTGTGCTATCTATACCATGCTCACCACTAAACCATGGCCCCAGGCACCACATCTACATGGCTTTTGAACTCTTCCAGGGGTGGTGATTCCACCACCTCCCTGGCCTAATGCTTCATAACCCACTGGGTGTTGAAATTAAATGAGAGATCAGCTAGAGAGCAAGGCAGGGCTGATAAAATCAATGAATATCAGGCATAATGATGTTATGGGGACAACAGGACTGCAACAGGGCCTGGCAAAAACTGATGGTGCTTGCCTAAGCTGTCTCCCCCAGATTCAGGACTTTGCTGCTTTCACTCTGGGGGCAAAAACATGTCCAGCTTGTGGTTCTTTCCAAAGGCCTTTGGCAGCCTCTCCTGGCAGTTGGCTGTTTCTCAAAAGGCAGGCAGTTGTTGCTAAAGTGATTTGGAAGCAGAAGTGGTGCTCTGGAGCCCTAATGCTGCAGAAGAAGGCCAGCACTTGAGGTTGTTCCCATTGTGGATGGAGATGGCTTTGTGCTAGCATCTTATCTTCAGAAGGAGAAGCTGAGAGGATAAGGGGTGTGCAGTAGCTCTCTGTCCTTCCCTTTATCCACTGTGTTGGAACACCACTCTGTTCCTAGGAAAATTTTGGAGAAACTCAGCAGCCAGTACTTCTCTGGGTACATGTTAAGGATGATGCAAGTATCTGACCCATCCCTGAGAACTCAGTGGCTTGGAAGAGAAGCTTCAGAGCAGCTGAGTTTTATGGAAGTAGACTTGGTTTTATGGATGCTTTCTGAGATTAGGATATGTAAGAGTTAATGTGCATTTCAATCAAGAAGACATTAAGAAGGGCAGAGGGAAAACAGATTAGCTTTCCTCTTGCCTTGCTTCTAGAAGAGGAGACAGAGAATGGGATGAGATCAATGGAAAAATGAAAGGAAATGAGAAATCAAAGGAAATGCTGCTTTACAGGTTATTGCATATGGTGAATTGGGGAATTTTCCCTTCAGGGGATCAAATATTCTCTTATATTTTTAACAGAGCTAGATAGCTCATGACTGTAAAGATGAAACCTGTGAGAGAGGTTGATTGCCCCTGCCCCAAGGGATTTAGAAGGAAATGATCTGTTTCAGGTACAAGCAGTGGGATACTGCTGGATGTCTTCTCCCTTGGTGCTCTTCAGAAACCATGGAGAGCCATGGCATGTGGCAGAGCTTGGCTTCCTGCAGGGCTTGATGTCCAGGTGATCAGAGTCATGAGTCCAGGAACATCACAACAGCTACAGCAACTGATGGATATCAGCATCTGCTAGAGGCTGAGCTGCACACACCTTCCCTCTCTGAGCCTGATACCAAAGCAGCATTAGAATCAGAGAATCCTAGAATGGTTAGGGTTGGAAGGGACCTCTGGAGCTCATCTAGTCCAACCCCCCTGCAGTGGCCAGGGACATCCCCAACTAGAGCAGCTTGCCCAGAGCCCTGGCAANTGATTGCAGATGCTCAAAACCAAGACACAGAAAAGGATCTCCATCCTTTTCTTTCCTCTCTGGGCAACCTGGGCCAGGTTCTCACCACTCTCAGTGTAAAATTATCTTCTTTACATCCAGTCTAAATCTTCTCTTCTTTAGTTAAAAGCCATCAGCCCTTGTCCTGTCACAACAGGCCCTGCTAAAAAGTCCCTTCCTATGTTTCTTACAGGTCCCTTTAATACTGAAAGGCTGCAAAGTGGTCTCCAACTTTTCCCCTTAGCAGTCACTTTGGCCATGCTCATGCAGCACCTTTTCCCCTTTGCTCTAGTGAGCTTTCCATCAAAGTGACACCCTGGTGCCACACTTGAGCAGC
Source organism: Bucco capensis (assembly GCA_013396975.1). Classification (NCBI taxonomy): domain Eukaryota; kingdom Metazoa; phylum Chordata; class Aves; order Piciformes; family Bucconidae; genus Bucco; species Bucco capensis. Next base: position 48,824 of record VWZO01005036.1, read on the forward strand.
AAGCAAACCTCCACTTCAAGAGCAGACACTTCCACCTCCCAAACTGACAACTTCCCAGGAACAACAGCAGAAAGCTTTGACATAGCCTTGCTCTCTCTTTGCCAGCAGAAAGGAGGCCAGTTCCAAACAAAACCCATGCTCAGCTCCCACCCTTTGAAGGTGTTTTGTTTTCCTAGCTTCCACTCAGGATATTCTCTCCTCTCCCATTGCATTTAGTGCCTGGCTTGGGAAAAGCTCTTCTGCTGTGAACACAGCTGTGCCCCAGCTCAGCCCACTCCCTCCTCTCTGGAGCTGTCAGGTGGGACAACTGCTTTGTAAGCTCTTGTTTTTTGCCAAGGAGACGTTGGAATTATTGGCTGGTTCTTCAAAGGTCTGTAGCAGCTCTTGATGTTCCTCACCGGAGCAGGGCAGCGGAAGAGAGTCGCCTGGGAAACACTCTCCAGAAGTGAAAAGGGAATTCTTGAATGCTCTGGAATAGCCAAAGAAGAGTTTCAAAGCATGAGAAGCAGCCCACACAGCCTTTAGATAGGTTTAGACCCAAACAAATCCACGTTGTACCCAGTGTGCTAATTCCTCCTGCGCGTAAATAGCTCCAAAGGAGCTGTTGGGTAAGGCTGGCTGCAGAGAGGAATAAAAACAGACCAGGAGAGGCTTGTCTTTCCCACAACACTAGCCTGATTTTGTATCCAGGTTAGAGAGGTTATATCAGCCAAGAATATCATTACTAATTTGACTTGTACATGTAGGATAAGGTGGCTTCCTTCTTCCTGAAGAAGCTCCTAAAATGGTCCAGTTCGAGCTAAAGTGGCCATTTCCCTCCTTCCCTTCACCCCTGTAACTACCACACAATCACAAAGGTTGGAAGAGACCTCTAAGAACATCAAGCCAAATCATACCTACCACTAATTTACCACTAAATTATGTGCAAGGGGATCTGCAGTAACACTGAGTTTCTTGGGAATTTCTCCTTTCTTTAGTAAACTCTGGAGGCAGCAGCAGCAAACAGCTGAGGATAGAGCATACCATTGTCACTTTGAATGCCTCATATACTAAGTTTCATACATTTCTGGGCCTGCCTCTATTCAATGAGTATTACTAACACCAGGGATTTCCATTCCAGCCCTTTACTTCATCCCTGGCCTCATGTGTGGTGTTACACTTGTTGCAGAGATGGGAACCTGGCTGATGAGAGCAGAGTGGGGGGAAAAAAGTGCTATAATTCTTTTCTCAGTGTTAACAACCCCTTGGTTTAAGGTATTTTTTGTGCTTCTGTCTGCATGAATCCATCTGTGGTGAAAGCATGATAAGACAAGTTGATCTTTAACATTCTTTATCTTCTGTTTTGTGCTGCTAGGGTGAGGCAGCTGGATTTTGCATGTAGGCTTTCTCCAGCAAAAGCACCCATGATGCACATTAGGTCCAAGTGGGAAAGATTCCCTGTCATTGTCTGAGGAAAAAAAAGAAGAAACTGGTAGAGCTTGACAGTAACCTTGAGCTTAATGCCCTGTGCTTTGGTTTCTTTAGCCTCAAAGAGAAAAGAGCTAATGTTTTCTACAGTGCATCCCTGTTTGCTGCAGTTCACACCTAGAATTGTTTAGGTTGGAAGAGACCTTTCAGGTCATCAGGTGCAACCACTAAGCCATGTCCCTCAGCACTACATCTCCATGCTTTTTCAATCCCTCCAGGGATGGTGATTCCATCATTGCCCTGGACAGCCTGGACCAGGCCTTGACAACCTTGCAAGGAAGAAACTTTTCTTTATATCCAGCTTAAATCTCCTCTGGCACAACTCGAGGCTGTTTCCTCTTGTCCTATCCCTTGAGAGGCCAAACCCCACCTGAATAAAAAGATGCATTTAAACTGTTTTCTTGTTTAGCTATAAATATTCACCTCTCTAATATCATCATGAATAGTTCTTACTTGCTTGAAAGCTGATAGAAACCAAGTAGGCAAAAATAACTTGAAGCAAAATGATCCATTTCCCCTCTCTGATTTCCATGGTGGAGTTTGCTGGATGTGGAATTGATGGGATTGACAGAGTATTTCTTGCACATCATTTGGGGAATGCCTGGAACAGTATATAAACCACATTATCAGATCTTCAGGACACATAAGCCAGCAGAGCTCCATCAGCTGAAGCTTCACTACAGAATCTTCTGGTTCTTTTCAGTGCATAGTTTTAACAAACACAGTGGCCAAATCCTGTGTCTTTTTTCCTTAATTAGTTCAAGATGTAGACTATAAATCATCCCTGACTTTGACCCATGAAGGAAAACTAACTTGACAAATCCCTTTTTGTATTCATTTTTATATCAAAACATTATTTATGGCACTGGGTAGGTTGCTGATAACTCTTGCTATTGTTGCCCAGGACCTTGTAGGTTTGCTATACATTTAGCCTGAGTCCATGTGGATGCCTTTCCTCAGCTGTTTGTTCCTCCTGTTAAGACTTGTGTCTCAGAGTGAAGAATTTGATTGATTAAAAAAAAAAAAAAGGCTTTAGAATGTAGGAAGGCAGATGTCAGCAATGTTAAATACCTCCATAAATTTTGCCTTTCTTTGAGCAGTGCAATTCTTGGAGGCACGATGAAGGAAAGGCATCCTGTACCAAAGCAACACTTTGGTAAGCTGAGAAGGTGAGCAGTTTGAGCCATGCTCTGATGGAAATGGAGTGATGTGATAGCTCTTTCCAGCTGAGCTTTCACACAGACCTTTTCTGATGGGTTGCAAGTGGCAGTGCTGGGCACTGTTATTATCTGCCTGGGTTGGTATTTTTTTTCCCCATGGCATGAGAAAGGTCTGAGATCACTGTTTGACACTGCTGAGCTATGCATGACAGTATTCACCTCTACAGAGTTTGAAGCACAGCCTGTGGCCCTGCCTGGAGCCTTCCTTTAGAGAGACAGGGGCTGCAAGGGCTAAGAAAAGCCTTTTCTGCATTCATTTATGCTTTCCTACCCCCACAGAATAATTTTCTCCTTCTATTCCTGATGTGGTGTCCACAGCATCTCTCTTGACTTGTCTCCACACTGTCACTGTCAGGTTCCTGAAGCTCCTGGGGCTGTTTCCAGGCTGGCAGCACAGAGCCCTGGGACAAATGTAGCTTGGAGCACAGCCCAGGGCCATAGCTTTCTGTCCCCTGCTTACACCTCAGCATGAAATGATGTGCTGGTCTCTTGTCTTATTCTCCTTGTCTGTGAATTAGCAGTGTCAATTACATTCCAAAGATAGGTAGAGGGCTAATGATTTCAGGTAAAGATTGGGAAGGTTTATGTGTATATATATATGTATATTCAATATTATTACTCAGCATTAACATGAATCTTCCTTGTACTAGAGCAAGTAAACATTTGTTTCCCACGACCTAGACTCACAATATTGTAATGTTAAACCTATATAGAATCTTTTAGGTTGGAAGAGACCTTTAAGATCATTAAATCCAAGTGTTAACCCAGCAATACCAGCTCAGCACTAAGCCATGTCCCTCAGCACCACATCTCCACGGCTTTTCAGTCCCTCCAGGGATGGTGACTCCAGCACTGCCCTGGGCAACCCTTTCTGGGAAGAAATCTTTCCTAATGTCCAACCTAAGCCTTCCCTAGTGCAACTTGAGGATATTTCCTCTTGTATGATTATCTCACAGCTCCTTCCCAACCTATATACCTGGATATCTCTCCCAGTGGGAAACAAAGTGCAAAGGGACAGGTAGGCTAAGGTGACTTATCCCCATCTGAGGCTGAGAAGTGCTCCTGGATCCCAGGGGCTTGGAGGGGGATAAAATCATCCAATTGATTCTCTTAAATCTAATTCTGGATTTTTAAGGCTTTGAAATAATTTAAACAGAGTGAAATTTGCATAACCAATGCCATAGCCCCAGTAAACATCCTTTTCCTCCCTTGGTGTGCAGGAGTGCCATGGACTATGAATCTGCCCCAGGAAATGTAGCTGCTGCAGCTCTTGGCTCTGGGGCAGGGAAAACTTACCAAGGGTCATGGGAGGATGCACTAGTCCTGGGACCTGATGGGTGCTGACAGGTAGAATTTCACTCTCTCTATTGTAGGTCAAGTGAAACTAGCCCCACATCTCTATTTTCATGTCTCTAACACAACCTCATCCAACTTTTGGAGTCTGTCCTAGTGCCTCACTGCCATCAATCTCCAGAGCCTTCTCTTGGGCAGCACTGGGGCTTGCTTATGGATTATAACCTCTCTATCATGCACACATAATCTCATTAGGGCTTGATACCTCCTTGTATGATCCACTTAGCCAATAAATCTGAGCCAGACCAAATAGTGGATAATCATGGGAATTTGCCAGTTCCTGCTATTCATTTCCCAGGTACTGTCTTTGGGCAGTTTCTGAACAATATATTATTGCAGCCATGCTTAAAATAAACATCCTTCATCCCAGTTCTTCCTCCACCCCCCATCATGAACCTAGTTTGCTTTTATTCCCCAGCCATTACTACTTCTTGTTCTCACCTCGAGATGTTTTCTGTACCAAATAAATTGGTCTGTGGGCAATAAAAGACTCTACCCTGAGCTCTCCCTGGGCAGAGCAATCTTCATTTCTGAACCTTCTCCTTTTCCTTTGCCTTCATAGCTTTATCTTTGATTTCAGGTTAAAGGTAGGATTTTAGGAGAAAGTTGAGTTCTATGCTCTCCAGGTTAGTTGGTGCTCTCCATCAATATGCTCATGCTAAGGCATCAAAAAAACAACCCAACCCCAAGAGCAAACCAATCAAAGCAGGAAAGTTGAAGTATGGCAGTGTTGTGTGGGTCACAGATTGAAGTGTGGCAGAGGCAGAAGTTCATTGCAGTCATTTTGAAATATGGACCTATAAATCCTCAATTTTCTACATGCACAACCAAGCATGTTCCTGCATGTTTATTTTGTTGAATGGATCAATTTTACTGAGGTTGGCTTGATGATTTTTTTTTTTCTTTTCCCCCCAGTGGAATTTAATTCAACATAAACCTTCCTACTTAGTCTTTTTGTTCATAATTCCTCCTTTAGGCATTGTGCAAGGAAAGGTTGGGAGCAAGCAGAAAACACTGGAAGCAAAATAAATGTTCTCTAATCTCTCTTCAAGCCCAGACTGAATACTTCTGGGCTTGTCTGGATTAGTTTTTAAGAAGCTGAAGCTGAACAGATCTTAATAGATTATTAATTTGGTCAAACACACTCCTTTGGCTCAGTCCCTGGAGGGCTTATCACATGCTTTGCTTTTTCTCCCCTGTACACAGATGTTTCTGAGGAGGACACAATCCTCCTTTGAGCAGAGAGCTGTGGGTACCATGTGGGCAATGAGCACCTTCAACCTCTTCTCCTCCTCCTCATGCTCCTTGTTGACTGTTTGGTTTAAGAAAAGAGCTGTGGGTACCATGNTAAGAAGCTGAAGCTGAACAGATCTTAATAGATTATTAATTTGGTCAAACACACTCCTTTGGCTCAGTCCCTGGAGGGCTTATCACATGCTTTGCTTTTTCTCCCCTGTACACAGATGTTTCTGAGGAGGACACAATCCTCCTTTGAGCAGAGAGCTGTGGGTACCATGTGGGCAATGAGCATCTTCAACCTCTTCTCCTCCTCATGCTCCTTGTTGACTATTTGGTTTAAGAAAAGAGCTGTGGGTACCATGTGGGCAATGAACACCTTCAACCTCTTCTCCTCCTCCTCCTCATGCTCCTTGTTGACTATTTGGTTTAAGAAATGTGGGCTGGAAACAGCTCCTGTTTTCCTGCCTCTACCACAAGATTCAGTTTGAATCTTAGCTTCTGGGGATGACTATCATGAGTTATTCCTTAGTTCTTCTGAAGTCTGCTGTCTTATGCTTTTAGCCACTGAAGAGATGCTGGTATGAAGAGCTGGGGTATTTGTTTGGATAACCAAATGGGTTGGAAATGGAGGTGGCCAGAAGGCAGAGTTATTTGCTATCACAATGTGGGTGCAGATTAAAGCTGATGGTTGGATGCTGGGAGACTCTATTAAGAAGTTTTCTACCTGCTGCTCATCTCCCTTGCCTGGTCAGCAGCATCCAGCCTCCTGCATGGGTGTGTTTCTATGTTTGGGCAGTGCCAGCCATGGAAAAATAGTCTGAAGCTGTTGACTTTGGCCGTGGAGGCTGAGTTTCCAGTGGGACAGAGGTGACCAAAGCAGTACAGTGCCCTGCTCTGCTTCTTATAGTCATAGAATGGTTTGGGTTGGAAGGGACCTTTCAAAGTCATCTAGTCTGCAGTCAGCAGGGACATCTGCAACTAAAGCAGGTTGCTCAGAGCCCCAGACAACTTGAGCTGGAATGGTTCTAGGGATGGGACATCATCTACCACCTCTCTGGCCAACCTAAGCCAGGATCTCACCAACCCCAGTGTAAAAAAAATTCTTCCTTCTATCTAGTCTAACTCCTCTTTTAATTTAAAACCAATAATCCAATAATTAATAAGCAAGGAAAGGATACAACTGAATGAGTTTGGCTGTTGGAGGAGCCCATAAATAGTGAATTGAGTTGATGACCTCCCATTTGCTGTAAGAAACAAGCAACCAGCTCCTGTTCCAGCATCCTTGGTACTACTCCAGCACAGCCCCACAGCTTCTAGTGGAGTGGCTATGCCATTGTCACCACAAGGACAATCTGGCTCTGTGTTTGCTCTGCCTGTGAGATGTGGTAGGTCCTTCCCCCTCCTCTCTGACTGCAGTTGATTGCAGCATCTGGTTGTAAGTGTGAGAGTAATTCCTTGTGGGCTTTAGTATTGGTGGCAGGAAAAAGACTGTGTTTTGTGAGGTTTCCATAAGTGACACCTGCACTTCAACAGCTGAAGTGCCCCAAGGCAGCTTGCTTCCCCTTACTTGAGGGTTTGGTTAACCCTTATTGCAGAAGGATGGCTCCCATGGCATCATTTGGGATTTAGGGCTGGCCTTACTGTGGAAAGCAGCAAGATCAGGTTGAATTTATGGTACATTTCACTCCCTTTCCTGAGGATCTTTAAGGCAGGATTTCACTGTCTCACAGTTGAACATCTTAGGGAATCATGTAGGTGCCCTCTACAACCCAGCCTCTGGGTACATACCTGAGCAACTCGTTCAGTTTTGGAGGTGTCTCTCCCCATCGCTTGCTGAAGGAGCCTGCAATGGTTTTAAATTGGAGAGGAAGAAGTTGCTCCCCACAAGGGTGGTGGAACACTGGAACAGGTTGCCCAGGGAGGTGGTTGAGTTCCCATCCCTGGAGGCATTGCAGGTGAGGCTTGCCAGGGCTCTGGGCAAGCTGCTCTAGTTGGGGATGTCCCTGGCCACTGCAGGGGGGTTGGACTAGATGAGCTCCAGAGGTCCCTTCCAACCCAAACCATTCTAGGATTCTATGGTTATAGAATCAGTATGGTTGGAAAAGATCTCTGAGATCATAGAGTTCCAATCATCCATCCAACACTCCCATGCTCACCACTAAACCATGGCCCCACAAGTTGTTTGAACTCTTTCAGGTATGGTGACTCCACCACCTCCCTGTGCAGCCTGGGCCAATGCCTGAGAACTCTCTTGGGGAAGAAATTCTTCCTCATATCCAATCTGACCCTGCCCTGGTGCAACATTAAAGCCATTTCCTCTTGTCCTATCACTTGTTACCTGGAAAAAGAAACCAACCCCATCTCACTCCAACCTCCTTGCAGGGAGTTGTAGAGAGTGAGAAGGTCTCCCCTGAGTCTCCTTTTCTCCAGGCTAACCAACCCCAGTTCCCTCCTCCACTCCTCATAACATTTTTCCTCTAGACCTTTCCCCACCTTCATGCTCTTATTGAAAAATCTCATCTTAGGTCCTTACAGAGCTCAAGCTTCCACTGAACAACTCTTCACTGTGTTTAAATGGGTCAAAATCTCCAGGGTTTAGGTCACTTGGTGGGAAAGAAAACCTCCTTGCATTTAGGGACCAACTATGTTGTCAACAGTTGCAATGAATCTGCCAAAGAAAATAAATTTAAGTTGTTAGGGAGGAAATCTGAATGCAACTTTCTTGCTGAGATCAGAATAACAAAGCCTGGAAAGCTGAAGCAATTTGTCTCCTGTACCCAGAATCAGCAGCAAGAAGTCTGAGCTTAAGCAAACAGTGAGTTTTTCTCCCTTCTTTTTCTGTTTCCATAGTGGTTTTTTTGAGAGGAAAATGGAGTTTACACATCACCCTGACACTGTTAGTACCCTTCCAGCTGCTTTCTATTTTGGGAAGCTTATGTGTCATATTTGTCTTGTGCTCTCTAAATAAGCACAATTTCCTTAGTGCCTCCTCAGAAGCTCTCCGAGCACAGCACTATTTGGGGAGGAACATGGCAATTTTGTGTAAGAAAACAAGGAGTGTTACATAAAAGGTGAAAGGAAGGGAAGGGAATGATGCTAAGTTGGGGCTGAGCACAATCTTTCTGCAGAGTTTTCTGAAGGAAAATGTCCCCTTTGCAAAATCAACATTGGCAATGAGCAAATATTAGTGCTGGGAAGTGCTTTTCATTTCCCTTTAGAAATATTCAGTTGGTTTCCTCACCTTACCAGAAAGGCACATCCTAATTTTCTTTCTGCCTGCTGCTAAAGATCCTTTTAAGTCAGCATGTAAAAAATAATCAGAAAATGACTCTCAGTGCTCTTACAATCAAACTGGTTGATGATACATATATTTTTGGTCATGTTTTATTTTCTGTCCCAGTGTAGGATGAACATTTTTGTGAGGAAGGAGATCCATGTTCTTGTGTCAAAATGCATAAAGATGGATAATTCTTTCCTACTTTCAAGAATAATTCTGAATAAAGAAATAATAATATATATTTATTTCATATTATATATAAATATATATTTCTATATATATTATATATATATTTCTATATATATAATATAAATAATAAATTTATAAATATAATGTGTACATATAAATATATATTTACATNTCTATTTATATTGAATATTGTATATTATTTATATAGTATCTATTTATATCTATATTTTATATAGATAGAATATATTACATAGATACAAATAGATATCTATTTATATTGAATATTGTATATTATTTATATAGTATCTATTTATATCTATATTTTATATAGATAGAATATATTACATAGATACAAATAGATATCTATTTATATTGAATATTGTATATTATTTATATAGTATCTATTTATATCTATATTTTATATAGATAGAATATATTACATAGATACAAATAGATATCTATTTATATTGAATATTGTATATTATTTATATAGTATCTATTTATATCTATATTTTATATAGATAGAATATATTACATAGATACAAATAGATATCTATTTATATTGAATATTGTATATTATTTATATAGTAGCTATTTACATCTATATTTTATATAGATAGAATATATTACATAGATACAAATAGATATCTATTTATATTGAATATTGTATATTATTTATATAGTAGCTATTTATATCTATATTTTATATAGATAGAATATATTACAT
>VWZO01005036.1:58655-118368 GCA_013396975.1 Bucco capensis
ATTATATAGAATACATATTATATATTATATAGAATACATATTATATATATTATATAGATATATTTTACCTAGATATTCTATTTAATAATAATTGCTCTGCATGGTAACAGGGGTGGGCTATGCCCTGCTCTATTTAAGCTTGTATCCATCTGTACAACTTTCAGCATCCAAATGAACTTAAAGCTATTTCTCTGCTTACAACATCACAAAAGGCTTATGTAGCTGATTTGGGCTCCAGTCATTACTGAACTAATCAAAGTAGTGGTTTGATTTTTTTTGTCTCTCTCTATAATATTTCTGGGCAATGATAATGGGGGGGATTGATGCAATTAATGCCACAGAAAATTGCTTATAGATTCATAGAATCATTAAGTTTGGATGAGACCTCTAAGATGATCATGTCCTCCCATCTAGCTATCACCCTCATGCCACTAAACCATGTCCCAAAGTGCCAAGTCTCCATGTTTTTTGGAGCCCTCCAGGGATGATGACTCCAGCACTGCCCTGGGCTGCTTTATTATTATCCAGTTTAGGACTTTCCAGCCTTTTTTTTTGTTTGTTTCTTTGATTTCTTAAGAGGCTTCCAGGAAAACACATCCACATTGCTGAAGGTATTTTTGTGATTCATGAGTTCTTCGTTTTTTCCAGTAAAAAAAAAAAAGAGCTTAATCCATTTAAGTCCCTTCAAAATTAATTGGCATCTTTAGCAGTTTCCAGGAATAAATATTATTACATCTGTTCCATTGTTTCCTGCTGAAAAGTTGGTTTGATTTTTAATTCATTTCTGGTGATTTCCTTCCCCCTCCCCAGCCTGCATTTGGGGAAATCATTCCCTTTTAATTCATTTTGCTTGGAACCAGGCTCTCCTGCTGAACCTTTCCCTGAGCTCACGCTGCAGCCACTGGGATGGCAGCAAGGGATTGCTGGAAAATGCACCTCAGTGCCATAATCTGGTGGGATAGAATGAGTTAGGGCTGAGAGCCGTGGGTTTGTTTAGCCTGGAGCAGAGCAGAGCCAGAGGGGAGCTGCTCCATGCTGAGCAAGAGCTGAAGGGTGCAGGGGGCAAGAGGTTGGGGCCACACTCTGCTCAGGGGTGCCCAGGGAGGGGACAACAGGGACAAACTGGAAGTCAGCAGCTTGCAGCTGAGCAGCAGGAGAAAGTTGTTTGTTGTGAGGGTGCAGAGCCCTGGCCCAGGCTGCCCAGAGAGCTTGGGGAGTCTCCTGGTGTGCAGAGATTGCCAAGGCCCCTGGAGGGGATGCTGGGCAAGCTGCTGGGGATGAGCCTGCTGGAGCAAGGGGGATGCATTGGATCATTCCCAGAGGTCCCATTTAACCCCTAGCATTCTGAGCTTCTGTGAATTTCTACAGGCAGCAGCTGAGCTGATGGTCATAATGAAAAACTAGAGCTTTTAGAGCAGAGTATTCTGAGCTCCCTGATGCAGTAGAAGATATCCCTGCTGGCTGCAGTGAGGTTGGATTAGGTGACCTTTAAATGTGCCTCCTAACCTAAACCATTCTCTGCTTCTATGATTTACACATGGCATTTTCCTGAGCATTTTCATACGTGGTTCCTTTCACCTTTCCTCCATCCCTAGTTGCTGGGCTTGTGATGGAAGTGGACACAGCGTGGTCAACATCTACTACACTGCTTGCAAAATATTCATTTTCCTTAAACGATGGCCACAAGCTATTGCTTGGTGTTGAAATCTGGCATGGAGGCAAGCTGTGTGTGCTGTCCCTCGGGTGCTTTTTTGCTGGTGTGTGTGTGTGGAGGCACACTCATAAATCCAGTAATTGATGGGCACATTTCTTGTGTCAAAAGATCACCACAAATCTCTTCCTAGAGGAAAACAAATCACTGGTTGGACAAAAGTCAGCTTTGAGGCTGAGGTTAGATTACCTGAAGCTGTTCTTGATTTATGTTTTTCTCGTTCATACCAGTGTGTAGCAAATAGCTCTGAGTGACTTTGTAATCTTCCTCATCCATATGGAAACTCTGCTACAAACCTGAGTTACATATTGATTAACTGCTGCTTGTGATTGCTTCTTGTTTTATGACTTTACTGCCCAGGGCTTTCCTAAACTTGCCTTTGGTGAACTTAGAGCTGGAGTAAAACACTTATTTTGTATGGAGGGTTTCATTTTCATGTGTTCATTTTAATTGTATATCCCAGGAACACACCTTATTGTGGTGTTTATTTTCATCTCAGGCTTGCTTGTGATATTGGGAATTGCTTAGAATATCCTTGGAATGTTGTGTGTTGAGAAAATTCCCTCCATTTTGCTGGGGAGGAGTAGGGGTTTCCAAGGCTCACCCATTCTCTGAATCACAGAGGAATCAAATCTTTCCCAATCCACCTTGGGCTCCCAGTCTTAGTCCTGCAACTCTCTCTCTGATAGTGGTGACAAGTGACTTTTGGTGATCTGTGTGCTTAATATAAGCAACAGAATCCATAGGGAATGCTATTCATCTTGAGTTATGGATTGGTTAGTGACTTCTATGCCTTGGGATGCACAACTGGTATACAGATTTCAGCAAAGCCAGGCTCCCATGTATCACCAGCAATCCATGTCATGTTATCTTTTTCCTTCACCAAGTGCAATACAGCTGAAAATATTGACATGGCAAAAAATTGAGGCATCTATTGAGGCTTCTTAGTTGCTTCTGTGTACCTCAGAATACAGGAAAAGATGCTTTATAGGAAGGTATCACATGAATTACTGACTCCTGCTCACACGAGCTCAGTCAAAGCAGGATGGCCCACACACTGCCAGAGCTCTGCTGAAGATGCTTTGGTTTTCATACAGAGCTGGGAAACTAAGCAATAGACAGAACTAGGAGTAAAACACAGTAGGTTTTTGTCCATAAAACCAGGTTTTCCAATGAGACTAACTACCCTGAAGTCATTTGCTCCAGTGGGCATTCTGGTGAGAAGATGGTGAGCACCTTCTACAAAGCTGAACTATTCCAGCACATCTGCACACAAGCAAACACACCTAAATCAATTATTTTTGGAGTCATTTCTGCCCCTGTGCATCTCCACCCTAGGGTGAGCTGCACTGTCCTCTCTGGCTGCTGTTCTTTAGCCTCCTGTGGTCCAGGGCTGAACTTTAGACTCTGTCCTACAGAGGTGCATCATTAGTCTTTCCCACTGAACATCTGGGAACTATCTGAACTCTCCTCTATCCAAATCTTGCAAATGTCCTGAAGTATTTTGGAGTGCTGGTCGCTGAGCAGGAGGGACAAGCACCTTGATGACTGTGCAGTGGAGCAGAGGAAATAGCCAGGAGATGAGGAGAGTTTCAGTGGGGAAGACAGAAGCGATCCGGATGAGATGCTGGAAGGGTTGGATGCTTGCAGATGCGCAGCAAAACAGCCAGGGTAGCCTCTTGCCCATGGAGAAGCTGAGAGAGGTTTCTAGGACAACTGCTGGGCTTTGGGAGCAGGGAAAGAATGGAGCCAGATCTTAAAGTCAGATGAGGAGAAAATGAGTAACATCTGCTGAGATGTGTGAAAGAGCTGTTTGTGCTCACTGCAACCCGAAGCCTTTCTCCAGCAGCCACCGCAGGCTTGGGCCAGGCTGGATGTCCCCACACACATGCTGGCTTGCTGGAGGGGGGGGGATTGTCTTTAGGGGTGATTGATGTGCTCATTACAGTCACAGCTCCAGACACTGCTCTCTGCTTCACCAGTGCATCCCCCATGGGGAATTTGTGTATTCCTAGAGAAAAGCCTCTGTCCTGTTCAGAGAGTGTAGAGAGGTAAGGTCCTGGGGATGCTGCTGCTCTACTTTTATTAGTTATATTTATGGGTCAAAAATAACAGGTTTCTGCCATTCTTTCACTCCTGCCAGCTGACACTATGGGGGTAAGAGCTGCAGGTTCTTCACCCAAAGAGTGATGGAGCACTGGAACAGGCACCAAGCCTGATAGGATTCCAGGAGCCTCTGCACAATGCTCTTAGACACATGGTGTGACTTTTGGGGTTATTCTGTGCATAGACAGGAGTTGGACTCAATGATCCTTGTGTTTCCCTTCCAACTCAGGACATTCTGTGATTCTCTGTCCTCTTCTTGCTGATGCTAAGGGTGAATTTCCCCTTGACTTTGTCAGGGCAAATAATCCTCTCTCGCTTCTCTGCTATGTTAACCAGATCAGCTTTTTTGCCTTTAATTAGGCTATTTTCTGCCATGCAGAATTCCGTTGGAAAGGCTGGAATCAGAGGTAGGGAACACATTGTCCAGAAGGATCACACCTGCAGTAGCTAATCAGTGGCTGCTTCAGCAAGCCTGGAATGAGGAAAGCACACAAAAGAGTGAGCAGCTTGGAAAATGAGGATGAGTAGACCTAAATTTCTAAGAGCAATTATGTTTTCACAGCTGTGCTGCTTGCCCCAAATGCATAGAAATCAAGTGAAAAACCAAACTCCTTTAGCTCAGACAAAATGAACCTTCCTATTTCAACTCAGTGAGAAAGTTCCCTTTCCCTTCACATGGGTAAGGGAAAACACAAGCAAACCAAAACTCAGTGGCAAGTTAAGTTGTAATTGCATTCTTTGAATTAAAGTTTCTCAGTCCAAACAAAATAAACAGAAACACAGGCAGGGTAGTAGATATATTATACTTGGAATCAAATCTGGCCCTGGTATATATACTGAAGCTGTGCCAAAGTTAATCTGCTGTAATTGTCTGTATCTAGCATAAATAAAGGAGACAACCCAAGAGCTGTTGATAGAATCCTTTCATTAACATCTTGTTGCCACCATGGAAGGAGTTGGCCAGACCTCTTTTCTCAGGGATCAGACCAAAGGTTACTGAATTACTCAACTAACTCTACATTTTGCTTTGAAAGCAGCCAGTAAACTGTTCCCCTGCAGCTCCTTGCTTCTGCCACTGCTAGTAATGATTTATGGGCAGCAGGAATGGATGAGTATTCCCTTTTTATCTGCAAGGAGCATCTGGGGTGGGCAGTGGGTGCTGCTGGGCCATAGCCAGGTGGGATGGGGATAAAGCTGTCTGTGCCTGGTAGTAGGATTTGCTAGGAAAGGCTTAGGGAGGACTAGGAGGTTCCTCAGCATGTAGGCTGAGCAAAGGCATGGGGTGGATGCACCAGGGTTTCATTTGAGCTCTTCCTTTAGCCCAACAGCATCTTTTTGCTAGCAGATACTGAGGATTAGGAGGTATTTCTGCTGGAAAAAGCTTACTGCAGGATGATACAAGGAGAGAGAAGGAGCTATTTCATACAAGCTTGCCATTTAATCCTACCTGCTAATCTTTGAGCAGGCTTTTTAGGGGCTTGCTTTCCTACCTGCTATGCCCATAGCTTGATGCCATCCTGCTCAGCACCTTTGGGTGCCTGGTGTGCCAGCATCAGTATCTCTGGGACACTCTCTGCTCTTTGGCTGTCTTCAAGAGGTGCAAGGAGTTGTTTGCTCTTTTGCTGCTTTTCTGCAAGTTCCTGCAGTTCTTTTTCTTTACTTCATGGCTCATTTTGGATGCTCAAGGATTTTCTCTGAAGAAGGTATTAAATGCCAGTGGGCCATAAAAGCCACGCTGGCCACAGGATTAGGAAGGATGACTGGCTGGTTATGCCTCAGATTTGTGGGATTCTTCTGGTTCAAAGGTCTCCAAAAGCTTCTCAAAGCTTGACCTAATCCCATGCCAAGCAATATACAACACTGCTTTGGGACTGTCCCAAAAAAGCTTGCTGAGGAACATGGTGAATGGAGCTCTCTACATGTGTCACTAATGGAAGAGAAGCAGAGAAAGAAAGACTTTGACTCACATTCCTAAAGTTATTAAGCAGCAGAAGTGAAAAAAACATCCTCTCCTACATTTGATACATTTTTCCCTAAGTGACTATTACTTTTTTCTTTACATCCCAAATAGGAAATTAGCAAGATTATGAAATCCAAAGGAAACAGAGAAAGTGAGCAGGCAGGACAGGGTACTGAGGAAAGCTTAAATCCTTTAGCAAACCTTGTCTCCTTGCATATAATGGGAATTAGTGCAGGTGTGATCATCTGCAGCCTATTTCTGGTTCTCTACAGCTCATTGTTTGCTCCATTGGAGAAAGGTTGAATTTTTTTTAGCCTGTCCCTGTGTGAGATCAGATGTTCCATCAGTGTTCTCCCCTCTATTCCCAAGAGGTTGAGTTAACTTTGCTGTTTCCTGGGAACACAATTGAGGAGAAACCCATTGATTTAGAGTTACTTCATGGCTATAAATTGAGGTTTAAAAAAAAACCAACAACTTCCCTTTTTCATTCATTTTGTCTGAATTAAAGTCTAACTTGCTGATTCTGAGGGGCACTTTCCAGGTCACTCTGGCTGTGATTATGGGCACATCCTTGTCCTCTAAGGACAAGCTCCCTCCCCTCCTGGCTTTAACACACACCCATATCCAATGCCTGGGGAAGCCAAAGCATCTTCCTGGAGGAAAGATCCTAAAAATGAGAAGGAAAATGTTGATGATGAAGGGAACAATTGCCCATCTGTGAGCTGATGTCTAACCCTCACTCTCCCTTGGTGTTTAACCTGGTTGATGGATGGCAAGCTGATTATATCTACCCCTAAAATCTCTTACTCCTTGAGGATTTGGTGGGAAAAACCCCCACACAAATGTTTCCATTTGTCTACATTATCAACAGACTGAGAAAAAGGGAGAGGAAACCAACAGACCCCAATAAGCATTTATTCCTGGGTCTGTGTCTTTGGCAAGGTCCTGCTATCCCAAAGACTGATCTCCAGCTCCTTTGCAAAGCTGGAGTAAGGAGCTGGATCCTTAGGCATTTTCCTCCTGCTCTGTGACAAAGGAGAGGCAAGCAGGCCTGGTTCCCTGTCCCAAAACACCTTAGTCAAGCCCAGGGACCTGAGCTCATGGCATGAACCAGAGGGAATGGGCTCCTGAGGAGCTGTGTTCACCCAGAAGCTTAATCTGGCAGCCAGGCCATGGAAAATATGCAAGCTGAGATGTGTCTGCTGCCTCTGGCTCCCTGAATATTCTGGAGCATTGGTTAATTGAATGTAGAAGCATTCCTGAAAATATCCAAAGGATTTTGGTCCTGTCAATGAAGACTTTTTAGTCTGCTCTTGAATATTGTGGTGTAAAACCAAGGAAGGTTGGGCAAAGCTAGAGCTGTGCAGTCCCTTTTGGACCTCATCTATGTCCAACCAAGATCCTTTAGTGCTTTTCCATGGCCACTGCTGGGAATGATCCTTAAGAACTCCTCTGTGCTGCTAGCAAAGATGTGGAGTCCTTTGACTTCAATTCAGGACAATCAAGCTCTCTAACTAAATCCAGGATTTGTCACTTCAAGTATAGATTTTTAGCTAACAAATGCTGCATGTCCACTTGAAAATTCCTGCATTTGGAGCACTTTGCCATGCAGTAAACACAAATTTTGTGCCTGTTCTCCTATGTAAATGTTTATACCAAAGTTGGTGGCTGCTGCTCGAATGGGAGTGTTTGTTGTTCTCAGCATTTTGGGACATGATCTACCCAAGATTTACATGTGTTTTTAATACACAGTCACTTTCTACTGCTGGAAGGGCCTTGGATTAAGATCAGCTGCAGGAATTGCTTCTAGAAGAGGAGAATTAGACAGTTGGATGTGCAGAAGGTTTTATGTGGTTGTTGGTCAGAGTCTGATAAAGATGCTTGGGATTAAGCAGGTTGCACACAGGCACATGGATGTAATGAATTCATATCCACTTGTGACTGTTCCCTTAGTGGCTAGAAGCAGAGAGATATACAAATACACTCAATTTTCTGTAGAATTTGAAAAGGGCTTGTGCAGAAATGGGCTGGGTTTTGTTGCTGTGACCTGGATGTGTTGCTGCATGCTAAAGAGGTGATAAAGTGGGACAAGCAGCTTAAGCCAGGCTTAAGCACTGGCAGCAAACATAAAGTTCAATTCCCCTCTTTAATGGGAAAGCTGAAGTCTCAGCTTTCTCATAGTATTAACCCTGCCTGGACAGTTAGCAATGTTGGAGAAGTTCTGTTGTAAAACTGTGTAAGCTCACTTGAGGCATTTGAAGTCCAAGGAGCCTGGCAAAGCTCTCTCATGATATCCTTAGCATTCAACCTCTGAGAAAGCCTTGGGAAGGGCAGAAGCCTGCAGCATAGACAAGAAGCATTATTGGTATCACCATCCAAGAAGAGGGTGAAAAGGGGCTATAACTCAAGACAAAACATGGCCTTGATCTCACAGACAAAAATCCTTACTATGTTCCAAGAAAAGTGATCTCTTTCTCCTGCATTTGTTCCTCTTTCCCCACACCTCCACTCAGGACAAGTTGCTTGTTCCAGCTGCAGCTTTAGGCCACTCAGTGATGTGTGTGAACTCCTACTCCCCTGGCACCTCCTTATTCCTTCTCTCAGGCTGTTGCAGATATCATCCTGTCCCTAGCAGAATGCAACAGGTAATAAATTACCCTAGTCCTTGCAGTTTCCATAACTTGTTTGGGCTTGTTATGACTATCCACAACCTCTCCACCAGGTTGGCACAGGCACAAAATACCCCTGTGCAATTTGGAAGGAGTCTCCAGAGATGAGAAAGGAGCAGTATGGAGATGAGAAGGAATACATCATGTGTAAAACTAGCCTTTTTTGTTTGTTTGGTTGGTTGTTTGTTTTTTTTGCTGTGTTTGTTTTGCTGTTTGTTAATGGACCAAAGAGGTCCCCTTGACAACAGATGGAAAATGAGTCCCAGGATGGAGCAGGGGCTTCAGTGAAGATCATGGCCCACTGCACAGGAAGGATGGATTGGCTATCCAGAGGATCTTACAGGCTAATTTAAGCCAGGAAACAGAAGGAAGGGAGATGAGAAAGAGGAGTGGAGGGGGGAGAAGAGAGATAGCCTCCAGGAAAGTCATTAAGGACCACATGCTTTCCTGACTTCATGTCTTTTTAAAGTCTATTTTATCTCTCTCTCTGTTAGGCTTTGAACCTTTTGGAGTTTGTTTAAGCTATTGCAAACTTGCTGACTTAGGGAGCAAATAAGCCTTTGGGATCAAAGCAGTTGCTATTGTCAGAGGTGTTGAGGGTGAAAGAACACATTAGCAGAAGGGGAGCTGCGAATAAAAAAGGGGAAGAAAATCCAGCCTGACATTCTGTTCTCTTCTGCTTTTAACCTCCTCCCCAGCTTGAGCCTTTTCATTTGAAGAGGTCTTAATTTTCTTGGTACCTAGCCCAACAGCATAAATATTTAATGGCCCTAGATTACAGAGTTGAAACACGAGATTAGTTCCAACCTTAATGATTCATACAGGATCCCTTCCTCACATGGAGATGACTCCCACATTGCAGGGAGGAATATCTCCCAGCTCTATTTTGAGTTCAGTTTCTTTTCTTGGTCTTGAAGCTAAACACCTCACCCACTCCCAGCCTTTCCATCACTGTTTTCTGGTGACATCCTGTGACAAACCAAGTGATAGCTCCAAGTTATCAGGAGGACTGAGACATGCATGCTGTTTCCTACTCAGAGCAAGCAGGCTCACAGCTTGGGAACTATGAAGAGCTTGAACAAGTCCATGCAAATATGGGTTAGGTGTACAAGGCAAATATGGTGATGTTGCTTGCACCACTTTTTGTTATGCAAGCGGGCAGAAGTTTCCCTTCTCTTTTGTTTTTACTCTTAAACATTTAAGACAAGGCAGAAGCACAGAGCAGAGGAGCATCAGTCATTGCTTTTCAGAGGGCTAATGTGCAAAGTGATGGTGATTGCAGTACTTAGGTCCTCTGAAAAATCACACATGATGGTGTCAAATGGCTCAGGGATTGAAGCAAAAGCTCATGGGTTAGCAGATGCAATCTTTCTGTTGTGGATAATGGGCTGTGGAAGAGACCAACTCAAAGGACCAGGTATGGCTCTTCTTCTTGATGAATCAATGCATTAAAGGAATAATGGAAACCAGTCAAAATTCAGCTCTCCAGACACCTTTACCCACTTCTTATAGCTAAAGCAACACAGCTCAGCCCCATCCAGCAACAGAAGAGCTCTGTCTGATGGGAAGCTAACAGTGCTTTAGGTCATTCATTAATTAAGTACATCAAGATACAGAGCAACAAACAGCACTAGAGACAAAATGCCATGTGAGAGATGATCTGAAGAAGGGATTTGAGTTAGCTCCTAAGTTCCAGCCCATGGGAACAGCAGCTTTTGCAGGGCTTTGGCACTCATGTAATCAGATGGTTCTGCTGAGTGTGACAGCTCAAGTGATGTCAGACCCCCACCAGGATCCTCAACTTGTCATTTCAATCCAACTCTGCTCTGGGAACAAGTGCTACAAATGTCAAAGGAGCTTAAAATATTCATTACCAAATCTCATCATTCCAGCCCCAAAAGGTTCACGGTGATTTTCTCTATTGGTTTCCCTAGGATCTGGAGAGTTGCCAGCAATGTTATGTGAGAAGCCACAGCAAGTTAGCATTGACAGAGGAGTCAGAACTAAAAGTGTAAAGGGCTGTCCCTTTTTCTTATCCTCCAGCCCAAAGCAGGTTCATAGAATCCTAGACAGGTTTGGGTTGGAAGGGAGCTCTGGAGCTTATCTAGTCCAACCCCCCTGCAGTGGCCAGGGACATCCCCAACTAGAGCAGCTTGCCCAGAGCCCTGGCAAGCCTCACCTGCAATGCCTCCAGGGATGGCAACTCAACCACCTCCCTGGGCAACCTGGGCCAGTGTTCCACCACCCTTGTGGGGAGCAACTTCTTTCTAATGTCCAGTTGAAATCTACTCCTCTCCAATTTAAAACCATTGCCCCTTGTCCTTTCCCTGCAGGCCTTTGCAAACAGGCCCTCTGCAGCCTGCTTGGAAGTTCCCTTTAGGTCCTGGAAGGTCACTAGTAATTCCCCTGAAGCCTTCTCTTCTCCAGGCTGAACAATGCCAGCTCCCTCAGCCTGTCCTCAGAGCAGAGGTGTTCTCAAACCCTTCCTCTGTTCTCAGATCCTTTTAGCCAAGTGTGATTCCACAGCATCCAAGTGACACTGCCATTAGCATGGGGAAGCACACGTGGCATTCTGCTGCACCTCTTTAGAGCCAAAATGGGACAGAGTCACAGCTCCTGGAAACCTCCAGGTCCCTTTTTTATGGCTTTTCCTTTGATTTCTGCCAGCTGAGATTTGGAGGCAAACTTGGTAGCCTGCTCTTCAGCCCTTTCTTTTTCATTAATGATATCAAAGTGCTTTCTCTAGAGAGAGAGAGCAAAGACAGAGCAACTCTTCCAGGGAGCTGAAAGATCTAAAGCACTGCAGAAAAAAATTGTTTCCAGGCATTTCCAATGATAGGATCTTTTTTTCTCCCCAGTTTTCATCAGTTTGAAAAAGAAATACTTTTTTCCTCTTAAAAACTTAACCTATTTCTTCTACAAAATACAGAAACAAAGTACACAGGCAATTTTGGAAATACTTGTATTTCATTTTAGAAATACTTTTCTTCTTAGAAATACTTCTAATTTTTTCTAGAAATAGTTTTTTTTTTAGAAAGACTTTTAATTCTTTTCAGAAATACTTCTAGTTCTTTTCAGAAATACTTCTAATTCCTGCTAGAAATACTTTTAAACCCTTTCAGAAATAGTGTTAATTCTTTTTAGAGATATTTTTAATACCTTTTAGAAATACTTTTAATTCTTTTTAGAAATACTTTTCTTCTTAGAAATACTTTTCTTCTTAGAAATACTTTTCTTCTTAGAAATACTTCTAATTCTTTCTAGAAATAGTTTTCTTTTTAGAAATACTTTTAGGTCTTTTTAAAAATACTTTTAATGCCTTTCAGAAATATTTTAGTTCTTCTTAGAGATACTTTTAATTCCTGCTAGAAATACTTCTAAATCCTTTCAGAAATACTTTAAATTCTTTTTAGAGATACTTTTAATTCCTGCTAGAAATACTTCTAATTCTTTCTAGAAATAGTTTTCTTTTTAAAAATACTTTTAATACCTTTCAGAAATATTTTAGTTCTTCTTAGAGATACTTTTAATTCCTGCTAGAAATACTTCTAAATCCTTTCAGAAATACTTTAAATTCTTTTTAGAGATACTTTTAATTGCTATTAGAAAGACTTTTAATACTTTTTAGAAATATTTCTAATTCCTTTTAGAAGTATTACTAAATGAACATGAGTATGTTATTCAAACATATTCATCTGTCTTCAGAAAAATCCTTTTTGGCTGAGCCCATGACAAACTTCCCCCCTGCTCATGAGAAGGTGTTTTCTGGTTGTTTGACATCACTCTGGGTTGTATTCTGTCCATGTTTGTATTTTGGATTTACTCAGTGTGTTAGTTAATTCAGCTTACCTGAAACAGGCTTGAATTGCAGTTTTCAGCCAATTCATTTTATTGTAGCTCAAGAGAGAAGGCATTTAATTGGTTTTGTAATTAAGAGAAAAGAACAGCAGTATATAGGGAGTAAATATGCCTTCAGCTCTTTGGGATGCTTGAAAATTCCTTCCTTGAAGAGTTGTTGGCAAAGCTCTGACCTGTCAGGGATGGGCTGGAGGGATGCTGGTTGCAAGGGTTTGAAGAGAAGGCTTCAGGGGACCTACTAGTGACTTTCCAATACCTAAAAGGAACTTCCAAGCAGGCTGCAGAGGGCCTGTTTGCAAAGGCCTGCAGTGAAAGGACAAGGGGCAATGGTTTGAAATTGGAAAAGAGGAGATTTAAACTGGGCATTAGAAAGAAGTTGCTCCCCACGAGGGTGGTGGAACACTGGCCCAGGTTGCCTAGGGAGGTGGTTGAGTTCCCATCCCTGGAGGCATTGCAGGTGAGGCTTGCCAGGGCTCTGGGCAAGCTGCTCTAGTTGGGGATGTCCCTGCCCACTGCAGGGGGGTTGGACTAGATGAGCTCCAGAGGTCCCTTCCAACCCAAACCATGCTGTGATTCTATGATTCATGACCACCTCATCCCTGCCCTGGGCACTGAGCAGCTTCAGGCTCTGTTACTAAAGCAAACCATGAAGGAGTCATGCCCAAACTCTCATGAGATGAGCTGAATAACTGTGACAATAAAATTGAGAGGGTGGTTGTCTTCTGATTTTTGAGCCATCAGGCTAATGAAGTCTAGAATTCCACTGTTCAACCAAAATGGTTGGAGAATGTAGACTTTAATGGAATCTCATTAATCCAGACTGAGAAATTAAAGACAATTTGGATTGCAATAGGAGGAGGATGCAGGGAAGCAATGTACCTTCCTAGGAGCAAAGAGACTGTGGATAGTCCTCACGGATGGACTCTTCCACCTAGGAGAGAGCTAGCCTCAAAGGGCAAATATGAGAAGCAAATGGATGCCATAAGCCTCCACTGCTGTAATGTAAGATAAAAACATTTCAGGCATTTGCCATGACTTTGGTTGCAGATCAAAACACCATGTCCCTGTCTAGGAGCAGTCTAGGAGCTATCAGCAGAGGAGTGATGGGCCAAAAGAGAGCTTGAACCTCTGCATCTTTCTAGACAAATACACTTTGAGTAGAAATGGGACTTTTAATCAGTGCCACCCTAAGTGATTCTCTGTCCCATGTGAGGAAAGGAACCTGCTGAGCTCCTGGGTCCCTCCTGCCCCTGAGCATGGTCTGGCCTTACACAGAGAAACTATTGGCAATTCTTATTCTGCTCATTTACTCCTCCTTGCAGCATCCAACTCTGCAGGACAGATGTTAAGGCACAGCTGTTAGCCATTTTTATTCTGGTCAGTCATGTGAATTGTCCCCTGGTAGGTTGCTTTATTTTTTTATTTATTTTTTTTTTCAAAGTCCTGCTGGCAAAATCTGTGATTTATTTTTTTTTTCATATTTCTATTTTTTAAATTCACATAATTAGTCACAGTGCCTGAGAAAAGCCATGAAATCCTCCAGCAAAAAGCTGTATGTCAGCTGTGGATTCCTCTCTGTCACCTTCCCAGCAAGGAGGTGTCTCAGCAGCTGTGCTAGAAACATGGACTTCTTGGCTGTGTGGTCCTGCTGCTGTGTCCCATGTCCCAGCTTGGATCCCTATGCTCATTTTTAGCAGAGCCTGATTTCTAATGAAGCCCTCAGCCCTAGTTCCTCTCCTCCTGGCCTTTCCATTGGCTTCATCCTGTCCTTGCCAAGTGGTACTGGAGCTCAGCATCCCATGCTGCCCACTCTGTGCTAACAGAGCACGTGAGGTGGGAAAGGGAGCTTCTCCAGGCCTTGGAGACCATGTGGGAATCATCATTTTCCAGGAAATCTGAGTGCAGTCCTTCCTCTGCTAGCTCCCCGAAGCCATGGGGAGAACCTGGTGCTCTGTAGACAGGACAAGGAAGCTGTTTTGTGGGTTGCCTTCTTAGACATCAAACCCTGGTTGTTTAAGAGACATCATAGTCCTGGCAGGGCTTCTTGTGCTTGGGCTCCTCAGGTTTCTTAGATGCCTTTGATTTGGGCAGATTGCAGCATTCTCCTTTCCCTTGGCTTTCTTCACATGATTTTGGGATGTATCTCTTAGAAATGGAGCCACAAGAACAAGGGAATAATCCTGCCTCTCCCCTCCACCCAGCACCAAGGTAGATATCCCACAGCCTGCAGCTTTCCTGGCATGAGTTAACTCATTTAGTTCTAAATTCTTGAGAGACCAAGTGGAAAAACTTATGGATTTGAGTGGCTCAATTGATTCCTGAGGCATCATTTGGGGTTTTGGTCAATGTCTGGGTTTGAGGTTACCTACCATACCCTTGCCAGCTCCCAGCAGGTCTGTGATAGCTGAGGGATCTTGGCAACTCAATAGGAAGAACTCAGTAGGAATTTTGTCCCTGTTCCATGCAGTAGAAGTAAATCTCTCCTCCATGGCATGGCTGGGTGCAAGCATGGAAAGGTTCAGTGCTGGGGCATGGTGAAGCTTTGCTGATATGGATGAAAGGAGGTCAAGAACAACTTTCTGGATGCTGCTGGGTCATGTGTTCACAATTCCTCATTTCCTACAGCTTTGAGAGGCTCCCATGCATTGACTCATCCTTTATAGAGTGTTAATCTCCTGTTGCCTATGTTCCAAGGAGTTGTAAGTGCAATCTGTTGGTAAACTACTGCTCTTGAGCAATGAGAGCCTGGACCCAAAAAAAGTGGTTGAAAAGGAATTTCTTGATTAAAAGAATATTGTGTCAGAGAGATGATAAACAGGTGATAAGTGGAGGGAAGTCTGGTTTACCAATAAGAAATGCAATTCCATTACAAAGCTGAGGTTGATGAGGGCACAAAGATAAGGGTAAAGATCCTTCTTTCTTTCTTTAAGTCACAGTGTTGAGTATCTCACAGAACAACTGGGACTGCCCTTTCTGTGCCAGGATGGGATTTAGGGGAGGTAATTACTTCATTTAAATGAAGGGAGACAAAAGACCCTGGCTATTATACTCTGCTTCCCATATCTGCATGTGCTTCTCTTGCCTCCTTTTGCTCCCCACAGCTCTCAGTTGTGGGGCTGGGGAAAATTTGGACATCCTGATAGTGCCTAAATACAGTTCTACTGACCCATGAGTTGGTGTATTGACAGGGGGTTAAAGGGTCAAACCCTTCTGGGTTTTTCCAAGATGTTTACCCTACAGCTTATTACTTCTCCTTGAAATAGCCAAAAGTTTCAGTCTGTGCCCAGCAGCTCAGCTTGCTTTCACCATTGTGGCTTCTCCAGTGAAAGCAGAGGCAGCCAGCTGTCCCTCTCCAGTAGCATGGCTTTGTGTCCTTCCTCCCAACCGAGTCATCCTGGGTGGTACTCTGCCTCTCTCTGTGTCCCCATGGCTACAGCTGAGCTTCTTTGTTCAGCCTTGAGTAATTTTCCACTTTCCAGACCTCCTCCGTGTCATAAATTAAGTCAATCTGGCTTCCCAGCTCAGCTCCTCATTGATGCTGGGATTGTTTCAGTGTTCCCAGCTCCCATCTCCCAGCCCAGGGGCTGAAGGTCTTCTCCAGTGTGGGGAATCTGCATTTCCACACCAAGAACGTGTTATATTTCCTAGCAATTATGCTCAAAACTCAACCAGAAATGATAAACTCTTTGTCACTTCAGTCCACAAAAGGGCAGACCAGTTTGTCTTTACTTTCTAGGAGAGGAACATCAAGCATCCCAGATGTGGCACCTCCAAATTGCCAATAAATCCTAAACTCATTCTCTGCTAGGTCAAAGATACTGCTCATAATAAGGGTTCTTTAGCTTTTATTCCTTTGGTTTTCAATCTATCTCAGTTCTAATCTCCTGTCTAAAAGTTCTACCTAGATTGCCTGCTCCAGCCTGGCTGGAAATTCCAGGTGCTGCTGCCACCACCTTATTGTTTGTCCCTAGTGATGCAGGGCACATTCCTGGGACTAGAGTAAAGGGCAGAACAGGGAATGTTGTGGGCACACAAAGGAAATAAAATCCTGGAAAACATTATGGTAATGAACAAATCTTCTGGTACCCATTAAAGAGAATAATTCTAACTGAAGGAAAGGGCAATTTTCCCATTGTGGAATGAAACAAATACTCAGGAATGATTTGTGTGTGTTGTTTAAGTTTAGAATTGTATGAAGTATGTTGTTCCAAAGCTCTTTTTTTTTCCCAGGGTAGTTTGATAGGTTCCTTTGTTTTGTAAGGAATAACTTTTTTCCCCCAAATCTGTGTAGCCAGTTTGGTTCTAGCTCCAGTGACACTGGTTTTACTGACACAGAGCTGACTTCTCAGGTAACTTGGTGCTTTGCTGACCTGGGAGGATGCTGCTTCACAGCTTTGGGCATATCTCCACAGGGAAAAAAAAAGGCCAAATTCCTGGTTGGTAGCTCTTGGTTGCAGAGCCATGCCCAGGCCTGTGTAGCTCTTCCTCTTCCTTCTCTCTCCATACTTCTGTAAAGGATTTCTTAAGGCATTTGTTAATGTCAAATGGCCTGAATATTTGGATTACTCTAATGCTCTAAGAAGCCTGGAGTAAGGCTTGGCCTCTGCCTAATTAGCTCAGTTAGTTGGTTGATTGAAAAATCACAGAGCACTTTCTGCCTTCTGCAAAGAGATTAAAGCTTTTTGATTTTTTTTTTTTTCCCTGCAAAAACAACCATGTAAGATATTTTTTTAGGGTCTCTTCAAAACCGAGTTGCCCTTTAATAAAAGTCATAGAAACTATTTTTAATTGGAAACAGCATAACTTACCTTGAGCATTTTTCATCTGCATGTTTCAAAGAAACCAAAAGATTATTATAATCTCCATTTTAGATGTGAGGGAAGACCACGAAATGAGTTGATGAGTTGTTCTGGGGGCACAGGAAACAGATCCTAAACACAACATTTCCATGGATAGTAGTTGTGCCTGTGGCCCCATATTACAGTGTGCCCATTGGAGACCTCTTTTACTGAACAGTACACCATTTAAATCATGTCTAAGCCTTCATCTCTTTATTTAACTCTATTTATACTGCAGTTTCTAACTCCTCCATTGATTCCCTACGCTGACAGGGAAGACTCTTGCCTTACCTTCCCCCTACGAACCTCTTTGGCATCTGGGCTCACATCAAATTCACCCATGTAAAATCCCCCTGGAAATTCCTTCTGTGGGTTGTCTCTGCAGACAGGCACAGCCTGAAAATCCCTTGTGGTCTCCTGTGGCCCCTGGTGCCATAACTGTGCCCACAGCAGAGGGAGCATTAAACTCATTGCCCACGGGAAAGTGTGGGCAGTGATACCCATGNCTCTGCAGACAACCATCCCTTGTCATCTGAAAGGCCAACATAACCTCAGAAACCAAAGTTTGGCCTCAGTGCTCAGGATCCAGATGCATAAATTCAAGCTGGGGGCTCACTTTTGCCCCATGTCTGATTGAAATGCAAAGAAAGCATCATCAAATGGTTCAAAGCCATTCCTGCCCATGTGAGCAGTCTCATTGAAGTCACTTCTCAACAATGGTGTTTCTTTCTGCTTTATTCACTGCTGATTTTCTGCTACAGGGTGTAAATGACTCTTTTATTGCTTCTGCCACCAAAGCCCCTTATAGCCAGCTACTAAAAAGGCATCAAACTAATTGATAAATGCTGCTTGATTGGGGAGCATTTCGTTTTATGATCCTATTCAAAATGATAGATAAGTCAACTATTTGTGCCTCCTGGACAGAAGATATGATTCTGCTCTGAGGTTGCCAGTTTAATTTTGTATTTTATGAGCAATTGGGCAGAACCACTGATAGAAGCCTAACAGATGCTCTTCAGCTGTACTTTTCCATAAATGATTTTGCTCTGGATACATATTTTTTTGGTTCCCCTACCAGGCATATCAAGTTCAAAAGAAAACGTTGCCTCTCCCTAACGAGAAGATTAATCACTTTCACATAGGCAGCAGACTTTCTCAATGCTGTTGAAAGTTTGATGACCTTTAAGAGACAAAGTTTGAGTGTGCCCAAAATAAATAATTCATCCTTCACAGATTTGCCCTCTCTATCCATCTGCTTCAATCTGAAGCCTGCTGGTTACAGTGCCTGAGTGCAATTCTCTTCTAGCCTCCTCAAGATACAAATCGCTATTTTAATTGTACTTCAAAGCACAATTACTCCTTTACAGCCTGACTCATGCCCAACTCTCCATAGGCAAAATCTCACCAAATCTCTGAATTTCTCTTTTCCCTCTGAGTTCCTTTTCCAGCTCTGAAAGCTAAGATGTGTAACTAATCCTCTTGCAGAAATCTCCCAAATCATCCTCCTCAAACGCAACCAGAAACTTCATCTCTCTTAACACATACAGGGAGAAAAATGTCACCTAGGTGAGTGGCAAGATGTGATTTACTTTGTTGATTTTGATTATTGATGAGCAGTTAGCTGCTGAGAAACCCTGTCACCCTCTTCTCTTCCCCCATGCCAAACCCACTTTGGTGATTCCTCGTTCCACTTGTTGCCCCTTTTGGGTCTCAACTTGGCTTTAGCAGATGAAGATGCTGCCAAGAGCATCAACTCTGGGCATAGCCAAAGGGATCACTCATGGAACACACAGGGCTGGACATTGGTCCTCATCATGATTCCCTTCCAGCTTTAGGGGAATGTGCTTGAAGTTTCCTGCAGCAACCACATGCAGATAAATAAGCTGTTGATAGAAAAGCCAAGCAGATGGTGACTTTTGTTGTTACTTGTGAAAATAAGTAGAGTCCTCCTGTCTCCCTTGGAGGAAGGAAACAGCTCTGTGGACATCACACATCTCTGAGTTGATTTAGGCCACTGTCTCAAAGAAATGCTGAATGAATATTGCAACCATTGAAATGAATCTTTCCTGCTCCCAGATGAAATTAGCCCAAACTGGCATCATGTCACCTTGTTGCTAAAGAAAACAAATATTCCCCTCTGGCAAAAATCCTACTTCAGGCTTGAAAAAAAAATGTTGGTTTGTATGGGTTTTTAATGAAGAATTTGAAATAGGTCTTAAATGCTGCCTGGATTTAATATTGCTTGTTAGAGATGAAACAATGAAAATGAGAGAAGAAATAATAAGGGATTGCTGGGTGTTTCAAAGTGATTTACAGATGAAAGGAAATCCTAGAGATTAGGAAGTTGTTTAAATATCAGCAACAGTCCAATTATGGAAATGATCCAAACTCAGAGATTAAGGAAAAAAAAAAAAACCCAAACCATGAATTGGAAAGAACAAAGCCATGAAGGAAGGGAAGGTATATTCAAAAAGAAATAAAGAGGTATCCAGGCAAAGAAAAGCAAAAAACCTCCTTAAACCCAGAAACAAGACACCTGCTTTTCTGGCAGTTACCAACAGCAAGGAAGAGTCCACCTGCCAAAGCCAATTTTTAACATCACTAAATCACCATGTGGGTAAAATAACAGGATGTTGGGGAGGAAACTATTTGCACTAATTAGGATATCAGGTACCTCAGTGCTCAGAGTATTGAGCAAGAGCTCAGGGATTGCTCTGGCTCAGTGAGGACAACTCCTTTTTCCCATCTAAACAGTGCAAAATGAAGTTACCTGGAGGTTCCAAGGGAGTGGATGGGAGTGAGATGGAGTTGTCCATGAACCAATGTGACTTATTGGGTCACTCCATCTTGGTTAGCAGTTGAAGAGCATCAATGCCTCAATGATGGGATAAGGAAAGCTGGGTGAGAAAAAGGATCTTGAGATGCTGAAGCCTGTCCCTTCTCAACAATGAAAGGGAAATTGTAAATATTAGAGCAACCAAATCTGTTGGAAAGAGTGAGAGTAGCTTGGTTGTATAAAGATCCACCCCCAGTAGCATGTCCTGCTCTAAAATACTTAACAGTACAGCCCAGAGTATGTGAGAAACAAAAGCAACAGGGCTTGAGTAGGGATTTGTGATGGGAAAGTAAGTCATAAAATAAATCACCTTAATTGGAAGCTGAATTTTGGGCCTCTGGATCATCTGAAAGTCTGTGAGGTATGTAAAGAGTTGGTCTCAGGCCTTTTGTTCAATTTAATGGGAGTGCTGTAGCTGAAATCTCTTACATTGCCTTGGAGTTGTATCTCAGAGTGTTGTTTCCTGGAAACTATTGATGGTCAGTGCTTGTAGCTTGATAAAAACACTATCATAGACACTTTGGGGCTGTGAGGTTTGGTTGGCATAACCTGGACTGAAGTGTGGGTAGCTGATGTGGAGAAATAACCCAGAGGCTGTGGCAATCTTTGGGTTTCAGGACTAGGGTAGGAGACCAGTTAAGTGTCTGAATTGTTTGCCAGCATTGAGCTGAAGTTTATTGGTGAAAAGGAAGAATAGATGAAATAGTAACTTCATCACAGTCACATACTGATGTTATGGGGATGCAAATTTGGTGAGGGTGCCCAGTAAGAAGTAAATCTGTGGTTAAAGTATCCTTCAAATAAATATGTAAAGAATGAAGTAGATCTCACAGGTATGTAGATGGTATTTCTGGCCATGATACTGCCAGCCTGTGTTGGGATGAACCAAGGCAGAGAGCCAAGGTTTTTTAGGGATAAAGAATGTTAACCTCACCACGCAGTTTCTGCTTCAGTGAATTTAGGGCTTGATCTTATAATTATCTGGTCAGGAGCAAGCCTAGGAAAGGTAGCAAAGGTCCTCTTGAGATGTCCAAAGGTCTCTTTAGTCTGTGGTCAATGTTCCTCTATGTCATCAAAGTTACAGTAAAGCCCCTATGAGAACTACAGCCCAGTTAATAACTATTAAATAGTTCCTTTAATAGATGGGAAACTAAAACCAGAGTTTCCTAAGATACATAAACAATTTAAAGAGAATTTCCAGCTTTGACATTTTAATAGGGCATGATGAATAGTTTGGCATCCTGACAGTATCTCTGTCAAGATAGGGATCTCTGGGATGTAATTGCTTTCTGAAAGAGTTATTAAGTAGCTTTCCTCTCTGAGGCCATATGATATGGTTTATGGAGGACAGTGGAAGATCTTGTTAGAGAAGTTTATCTGACTTGGCTCTTGGGGCTTTATCCTGTCACCAAGATCATTACCATGATACCTTTCATCTGATTCAGCTCTGTTCCTCTAGTTTTCTTAGAAAACCAATGTCTGACTCATCTCACACAAACAACATCAGGACAACAGGGAAAAGGCTTAGTTGTGTGTTGAAGGAAAGACCTATTAGCCTCTTTTGTTATGGTTAGGTCATTTTCTGTAATAATCTAAGTAAGTAAAGTGTAACTACCTGGGGTAAAAAAAAAAGTTGCAATTGGCTACTGTTCCCCAATAATTGCCTAAAATCAGTGTCAAGAATAAAGCCTTGAAAATGAAGCTTCCCATCCATCCCTGATTACTCCTCTGCCTGTTTGCCAGAGGAACAAGCAGTGATTCATTGGGAATGAAGTCTGAGTTACTCAGAGAATCCCTGGGCTGCTATGGCCACCCTGTCTTCCCTAGACATCAGAGAATGGCTCTTGGCACATACAATAGATCCATAACCAAGTTTTTCCACTTTCTCCAGAGACTCCCAGTGTTTTACAACACCCCAGAGTGTTGTAATAGGGAGAAGCCCCAGCAATGTGAACAGGATGTTTTTTTCATAAATGCAGTTTCCATCCTGCCATCTTTGGGTTATTAATTGCAATGTTCAGTAAGTAAACAGAGAGAGGTCTGGCCCAAGGCTTGGCATGGCTTGGCTGCTTATATCTTCTATCCCATCCTGCTAGTGGCATGGTCAAACCTCAGCAAGCTCCATGGGGATGGTCAGTATCCTAACAGCAACATTATCTATGTGGCTATTAGGGATGCTCAGGACCACAGTTAAGCTTAGGAAGGTCAGTGGCTTTAATCAAAGAGTGATCAGAGCTCTTCCATGTAATATAAAGCACATACAACCTCTTGTGGGAGAGCAGAGAACAAGAAAGAGTTGTACAGCTCCCATAATAATCCTTGAAGATGCTGCCTGGCTAATAACAGAGCAATTAAAAGAACATATTGGTATTTCATTAAACTTGTCAATCAACCAGAAATGAGTTTTCCTCATCAAGGGGAGCTGGGTTTGATTTTGCCACTTGGAAAGGGAGGTTAAAGGCTCTTGTGGAGAAAAAACTTTAATTAAGAAAGGAGATTTAGATTAACATGTGAGGCAGAGAGAGAACGGAAGGTCCTCAGAAAATCATCTGAGTATGATTCACAGGAGGAGAGGAATGCAAATATGGGAACAGATTTTCTTTTAGCAAAGCTATATGATGCTAAAGCTCAAGGGGGTAGAAGAGGCAGAGGAGGGATTTTTTTGGAGGGGGCTAGGATATCTCTATTCAGTTCACTTTCCTGTTCTTAATATTTAGTCATTTCAGACATTCAGAGTCTGGCAGAAGGTGCCTACACTGTGGGGCATTAGCAAATCCTAGGGATTTGGATACCTGACTCTCATCAATTTAGACAGCAGAGGAACAAATGCCTCTTTTGGAAGCTTTGGGAAAAAAAAACCAACAAACAACCCACTTGTTATCACTTGCTGGCTGTGCTGCTGACACAGAGGATGCTGCCCACCTGCATGTCCTGCCTAAGCCTGCAAAGCCCTTGTCCTGCCCCACAATAGCCATGCCAAGAAATGCCCCAGGAGCCTAGGACTGACCCCTGATAAATCTCAGTGTGCTAAAGCTCAGCCCTTGTGGTTTCTTTTTCAGTCTTGTTCCCAAGAAACATTGAATTTCATGGTATTCCTGTTGTAGGGATGGGATATCTACCACCTTGCTGGTCAACCTGGGCCAGCGTTTCAACACAAAAAATATCTTCCTTCTCTCAAGCCTAAATCACCTTCTTTTAGCTTAAAACCATCACCCCTTGTCCTGCTATAAAGTCTGTCCCAATCTTTCTTACAAGCCCAAGGTCATTTTCAGGGGAAATAGAAAAATACTGAAATTGCATTACAATAAATATTAGAATAAATAAGGTATGATCCAGCAATGACATTTCTTTTAGTTTGATTCTGCCAAATAACTTCCTATCCAGTTTAGGATAGTCTGTGTCTGATGTGCTTTGTGGCAACTTGAGTTTGGCTTCTAGGTCAGTGTCTTCTCCTGTGTCCCCATATCCATCAGAGTTGATCACAGAATCATTTGGGTTGGAAGGGACCTCTGGAGCTCATCTAGTCCAACCCCCCTGCAGTGGCCAGGGACATCCCCAACTAGAGCAGCTTGCCCAGAGCCCTGGCAAGCCTCACCTGCAATGCCTCCAGGGATGGGAACTCAACCACCTCCCTGGGCAACCTGGGCCAGTGTTCCACCACCCTCGTGGGGAGGAACTTCTTTCTAATATCCAGTTTAAATCTACTCTTCTCCAATTTCAAACCATTGCCCCTTGTCCTTTCCCTGCAGGCCTTTGCAAACAGGCCCTCTGCAGCCTGCTTGGAAGTTCCCTTTAGGTCCTGGAAGGTCACTAGTAGTTCCCCTGAAGCCTTCTCTTCTCCAGGCTGAACAATCCCAGCTCCCTCAGCCTGTCCTCAGAGCAGAGGTGTTGCAGCCCCTGAGCATTCTCGTGGCCTCCTCTGCACCTGCTCCATCAGCTCCATGTCCTTTCTGTGTTGAGGGCTCCAGAGCTGGACCCAGTATTGCAGAGGAGGTGTGAGCAGAGCAGAGTGCAGTGGCAGAATCACCTCTCTGGCTCTGCTGGCCACGCTTCTCTTGCTGCAGCCCAGGATGCCATTGTGCTTCTGGGCTGCCAGCGTGCACTGTTTGCTCATGGCCAGCTTCTCAGCCACCAGCACCCCAGAAATGCAGGATTAGACCTGAACTGGCTTTCAGCTCCCAGCTTGGATGGGCTGACCAAAATCAGGCTGAATTTAGGAAGATGTTGTCTGTGGGATTGTGATTCAGCTCATTGTGTAGACTGGAAAACAGATCTGCTGTCACTCCAAAATTCTTCCCACTGGGGGATGTTGAAATCTATCTTCTGAATTCTTGGGTTTTTCTACAGCTTGCCCAAAAATATAGTTTTCCATGGAGCAAGCAGGCAAATATCCCAAGGCCAACTGAATTTTCCTAAGAGCACAATGACTAGCCTATGCCAATGGAAAAATATTTTACATGTTGCCAGAGATATTTTGAGGCAGAAATAAAGAAGAAGAATTCAAAATCCCATCCTCCCAACCAAATAATTTCCTACTCATTGTAGCTCCTTAGTGCTTCCCTCTGAAAAAGAAGTTGGAAGAATCAAACCCAACAGATATAATTAAACCCATATTAGTAATATGGCTTACTAGTAAGTTGCCTCTCACCACACTGAGAAGCATGAAGCTAGGCTAGAAGCTTTCTACTAGATTGAGAACTTGCTTTTAAACTTTCTTTGTGCTCAGTCATTGATTTCTTCATTGACTGAATTGCTCCCACACACAAAAAAAATCACCTTTTTTCCTCATCTGACTCCCTAGACATGTCTCTGGATATTTGAGTTACATCACCTGTGATCAGGAGCAAATTTGCCCATCATTAGGCTCCATGAAATAGTCAGCTTTATGTCTAAGAAATAATGTATGTCATTTCTTGTCATCTAAGCTGGAAGAAGGAAAATTTTCCCTGCAGTAATTGCACTTTAAAGTCTGTCACAATGTTTTGATGGTGATGGTAGAGGCCTTAGCCTTAGCCCAAGGCCTCAATTCACTCCAGACAAGAGAGCTTTGTCTTGAGGAACCAGGGTTTGCATTTTTTCCCTCATTTTGGTTGTGGTGCTCAAAATTGACCTGTCTGCTAGGAGTTTTTTGCCATGCACTGAGCTACAGGAGGGCTCTGGGCTTGGCTTTTTGAAAGTGGAAGCACTTTGCTTTGGTTCACCAGCCAACAAAGCAAGGATGTGGGAAGCTCTCCTCAGCTGAAGGGAACAGGCAGATCCTCTCTGGACTCAGCAGGAGAAGCAACACTCAGCATTCTCTTCATGGCCACTCATCTGTTCATCTCCTGTACCTCTTGCTAGACATTGCTTCTTCATGCTCATGTTCAGGGAAGGGCAATGAGGCTAGTGAGGGATCTGGAGAATAAGTCTTATAAGGAGTGGCTGAGGGAACTGGGAATGTTTAGTCTGGAGAAGAGGAGGCTCAGGGGAAACCTTCTTGCTCTCTACAACTACCTAACAGGAGGTTGGAGTGAGGTGGGGGTAGGTCTCTTCTCCTGGGTTAACAGTGAGAGGACAAGAGGAAATGGCCTCATGTTGTACCAAAGGAGGTTTAGACTGGATGTTAGGAAAAATTTCTTCACTGGAAGAGTTGTTAGGAATTAGCCCAGGCTGCCCAGGACACTGGTGGATTCACCATCCTTCAAGGGGTTTAAGAAATATAGAGATGTGGTCCTTAGGGCCATGGTTTAGTGGCATGGGGGTGATAGGTGTGGTTGGACTTGATGAGCTTAGAGGTCTCTTCCAACCTTAATGATTCTGTGAAAGTCTGGAAGTTAATCCTGCAGCCTAGACCATGCAGCCCTCAGTGTGCAGACACATATAGACTCTCCTCCTCAAGTCACATTTTGTTCTTCTTTGATAATTGTTTTTAGGACCCAGACCAGAACTATGTCCTCTTCAGCAGACACTGGGGCTTATCCTGAGGTCTTCCATGTGTTGTTTTCATTAGCATCCTGGTTGCATCCTGGAGGAAAAAAAGAAAAATAAATATCCAGCCTTGGAAATAGCATGTGGCCAACAGGATCATCCATTTGTGTTATACAACCCAGCAGTGGGGGTTTCCCTTTTCTGGGAATTCTTTGTTCTGGAAAAGCAGTGTCAAGGCAGGGAGATTGATTTATGTCACCAATAGAAACCAAACACTCATCGCAACATTTCCCAAGCACAGAAGAGTTCCAAGGGCTTTGGTATGGAGGTGACTAATGCTGCTGCTCTCCCTCTGCCCCACCAGCTCCCTCCTTTCTGAGGCAACAAAGGCTGCATGTGTTCTGCATGGGGCTGGTTACCACATTGGACTGCTTGTCCTACCTGAGAGTGTCCCTTTGGAGGACACTAGCACATGAAGCGACCCAAGATGTTTTTAGGAAGCAGAGGAACATGAGAGCAACAGGTTTTAATTAAATCATTTCAACCTCTTCCTGGCTGCAATGAGGGAAGGTGAACCAGAGGGACATATACTTAACCTTGCTTCTGAAGCCTGGGCTCTGTGGTCTTTAGATGTGTTGAGGCTGGAGCAAGATGGGAGTTGGATTCTTCCCCCAGGTAACAAGTGATAGGATGAAAGTAAACAACCCCAAGTTGTAGAAGGGAAGGTTTAATTTGGACATGAGGAAAAATATCTTCTGTGAATTGGTTGTCAAACCCTGGCCCAAGCTGTCCAGGGCAGTTGTGGAGTCACCATCCTTTAAGGGATTGAAAAGCCATGGAGATGTGGTGCTGAGGG
This sequence comes from Bucco capensis, assembly GCA_013396975.1. Classification (NCBI taxonomy): domain Eukaryota; kingdom Metazoa; phylum Chordata; class Aves; order Piciformes; family Bucconidae; genus Bucco; species Bucco capensis. The sequence continues at coordinate 85,397 of VWZO01005036.1, forward strand.
ACATGGTTTAGGGGTGACCTGGCAGTGCTGGTTATCAGTTGGACTTGATGATCTGAAAGGTCTCTCCCAACCTGAACAATTCCATGATTCTGTGTACAGACACTGAGCTCTACCTAATCCAATCAAGATGTTCTGTCTGCATCATGCATCTCTGAGAGCACCAGATGTGTTCCTTTCATTTCATATACTCACATCTTCACTTCTAACATTCAGGATCAAGATACTCCAGGTGATCAGAGAGCAGCAAGAAGAAGCTGTTTACTTGCTGGTTTCCGTTCCCTCTGCTGAGCAGCCTCTGTTGTGTGGCCAGAGCTGACATCCCTGCTCCCCAGAGCCTGGGGAGATGAAAGGGATGGGCAGGGCTGCTGGCAAGCTGGATCAAAGCCCCAGGCACATCTGCTGGAGGGTCAGCAGAGCTCTCCTCCAGCAGGCATCAGCGCTCAGCCAAGGTGTGAGCTCTGTCTGCCACGAAGGAAGGCAACCACAAAGCCAGGCACACATTGCAGGCATCAGGAAGACATTCTGGAGATGAAAAACAGAAGGATTAAGTCCCAGGTGTTCACTGGGGAAGCATTATACAAGCATCACTTCAGAACACAAAGAAGCACCTTTCCGCTGCCAGTACTAAATGTCACAACTTAGGTTTTAAGATCTGAAGTTCTAGCAGAATTTTCTACTTTTGCCCAAGATTGGACACTTTGAAGATCCAGCTGGACAGGAGCTGGGCCAATCTTGTCTAGACTGTGCTTTTGCCAAGAAGAGTTGGAGCAGATGATCCTTGAGGTCCCTTCCAACCTATGATACTTGAAACACAATGGTAAATGAACAGCACCTAAACAATCCATTTGTTTGCTCTCCTTGTGCTGACACAGAGGTCAAGAAAGTGTCATACCATGACCCAACTCACTGGATGGAGTGACTTCCATGAGTATAATATCATATCATGCTAGAAGTGGATTTAAGTTATTAACAATACCAAGGGAGGAAATCCAGGGACCATGAGTTAAGTAACTGTATTAAACATTTGATTTGAGGTTTAGATGAACGTTTTATTTGCGGTTCACATGTCACATGGAAGAACACAGAGGCATGAGATGAGATCCAGACCATCTGATGACACCAGTTTGCACATCTTTGGTCCTACCACTGGAACCACACTGATTTGCAGCAGCAGGGAAGCTGGCACTTAAAGGTGTGGTTGCAGGAAAGGAAAATAGCTGTTGCAAGAGATGCATATTCAGCATTCCTGGTCAGAACAGCATGAAAAGAACAGATTTCTTCTCACACACCAGCCTAAAAACAACTAAGTGGCTTTCACAAAATGCTCACCAAGAAGCCTGCAGAAAGAAATTCAACTCAAGAGCAAACTGACAGAGGAAAATCATGACCTAGTCAAGGGAAATGGATAGTGAAAGGAAGGTGTGCTTGAGCACCTTTCACTTCTAATGAGAGGGGCAACGTTGCACCCTTGTGTGCCAGAGGCACACAAATGAATTGGAAATGAATTGGTGGCTGAAAGCAACATTAGCTCTTGGCCTTGAGAAATTTGCCCTGCCACAAACACAATTGTTACAAATACTGAGACACTGAAATAAATGTTAGAGCATTTAAAAATCATCAAACCTTCCTTCTTTCCACTTCTCTTCTGCAATAAATTAAAAGCATGGCAAATTCCACCCAAAGACTCAACCATTAAGAAATCATTTAGCAAAAGACTTCTTTTTTTTTCAAGCCTGGCATCTCTAGCCTGGGGAGAGCATTGGAAAGGTCACAGGAATTTGTCCCATGGATGGCAGCTCTTCAAGCCCAAGGGGGTAAATCTGTGGATCTGGGGCACCATGATGCTAGCATGAGGAGGACAAGATGCCAGCTTGTAGGAAGATTGCCTCTTGTTTGCCAGGTGAACTGTGTCACCTTCTCACCTTCACCATGTGCACAGGTAGCTTTGCTCAAGGAGGCATGTGAGCACGTGTTTAAGTCTCATTTCAGAGGAGTGCAAGTCCTTTCCTAGAGATGCTTTCCTGCATGGCAGCCAGAAGCAATGCCATCAGTTGTTAGAATGAGTTGGGTAGAGACATGAGCACACCATGAGCTCCAGGAAACCTGCTACTGCCAACAAGTCTGGAGCCTGAGGCTCTTGTGCTTAGAGGATGGACAGACTCTGCCCAGCAGGTCAGAAGGAGGCAGCAGGTTTTGCTCTCCACTTTCCTGGTGTACAACTCACAGATCACAGCATCACCCTTGGCAAGTTCCCCTTCGGCAGGAGAAATTGGGATATGCAGAGCAGACAAGAAGCAAGATGTTCAAACCTCACATTTGGCAGGCTGTGTGCAGGTGGTGGAGCTCAGCTTCAGGTGCCTGAGTTTATAAAACCCTTTGTCTCTGTGTGTACAATAAGCTCTCACTCAACTCACTTTGAAAGGGTGGAAGAATGAGCAGTTGGAAGAGCTTTGAATGGATGCAAGTGGAGGCAACATGAACAAAACCTGTCCAAGGCTTCACTTCAGCTGTCCCCACACAGGGACCACAGTGCAAAGGGAAGGGAAGGATGTCACCTCCAGCCCCAAATTCCCTTCTGCCTGGTAAACCCCCTGCTTTGGACATACTTTTCTGACATTCATACCCTTTCATCTGTTTATTTTTAACAGCTAACATTTTCTGAGCCTAAATGTCATCTCAGCTGTATTCCCAGGGTTTAATTCATTCTGGTCCCATGACCATTATTTTATGCTTACAGCATAGATTGTGAATTAGCTACATTAGATTTCACTCTCTTCTCAGTGCCTGTCACTCAGGATGCTTTCCACTTCCAGTTACAGACTGTGTGTGCAGGTTGGAGAGGCAGCACAGTAAGCTGAGAGTTGAAGCATGAATTAGACTTTGAAGAGACAAAAACAATGCTAGGAAGATGGGGTTTATAAATTACTTTAGATATGCAGCCATAATTATTCCATGCATTTGGTTTCTGTATACACATATAAGGATTTTGGGGAGGCTAGTTGCTATGGAAACTTCTTTACTGCATGGTCCATATGTTGCTGCTGAAATCCTTTCTTTCCTTAATGGAAAATTACACCCATGGACATGGATGGCATTTGTAAATCTCCTAAAAAAAGCAACAGTTTTCTTCTCCTCCTTAAATGTCATCAGCTGTGCAAGTGGAAGCCTTTGAAGTTTGATTCTTTCCCTTGTCAGTTCACCAAGCAAGAGACGTGAACTGCATCCAAAGCTTCCCCTCGCTGCCTCCAAGCCTTTGCCTTGTCTTGCTGGAAGCCTGCCTTGTAGTGGATGCCCTGACTTTTTCATGGGAGGAGGTCAGAAGAAATTGTGTTAAAAAATACCTCTCTCTCCAGGTGAGGTAGACACAATCTTGGTTAGAAGTAAACACAATCTTGGGCACCCATCCCAAGGCACGATCAGTTCTCTGGAGTTGAATGCATTTGGATTTTCTCTCCTCAAAGCATAGAATCATAGAATGGTTCCAGCTGGAAGAGACCTTGAAGATCATCAGTGCAGCCTTTGTCCTAGCCCTAGCAACCTCCTAGATGATGCTTCCCAATGCAACATCTACCTGGCTCTTAAACNCCTGTGTGCCTGGCAGCTCTGCAGCCACTGCTCCCCAAGCCTAGAGCACTGCTGGGGGTTGCTATGGCCAAGGGGCAGCACCTGGCATTTGGCCTTAGTGAACTTCATGGCATTGGCCTTGGCCCAGTGATCCAGCCTATCCAGATCCCTCTGGAAAGCCTCCCTGCCCTCAAGCAGATCCACACTGCCACCCAGCTTGGTGTCATCTGCAAACTTGCTAAGGCTGCACTCCATCCCCTGGGCCAAATAATTGCTGGAGATGTTAAACAGGAGTGGCCCCAGCACTGAGCCTTGTGGGACCTCACTCGTGACTGGCAAACCAGATGACTAAATGTTTGGGGGTTGATTTGGGTTGATTTCTTTCTTTCCTGCATAAATACCCACATCAACACTGCAACTGGAACACTGAAAGGCTGTTGGTTTCAGCAGTGCTTTTCACCAGGAGGTTTCATATCTCTCCTTTGGGACCAGGGCTTGTAAGCTCTGCTCCAATCCCACAGCAGAGTGAAGGAACTATGGTGAGTTCCTGACTCTGAACCATTCCTGGAGCATCTCCATCCCTTGGTCTACCAAAGCAGGTGACCCCTGTTGCTGACTCAGCATGATGTGTGGCTCCATGGGAGCTCCCTGGCGTGCTGGTTACATCATTGTCATTGATTTAGGAAGGCTAATTTCCCCCACATTCTGCCTGAAAGGAAAGTAGTATTTTTGAATGCAGGATAAAAACTGGTTCTAAAAATTGCTATGGAGCAGACTTGGTGTCTCCCTGTAGCTGAGTATGTTACAGTTGTACAAAACCAAAGGAAAAGCTGGAAAGCAGAGTGAGCTGAGCTCCAGGTGTGTGCACAGCTGGAACACAGAGTGCTGTTGGCTGCTGCTCTGCTCTGGGGTGGACAGGGCAGCAAATCAGAGCTATCCATAGACACACACTGGTACTTTCTGAAATGGTTTATGTTGGCTTTGAACCTTGAAACAGTTCTTTTTATGGTAGTGGCATTTCTCTGTTCATCTGGGGAAGGGGGTAGTAAAAAAAAAACAACAAACCCTTGAATCCAAATTACCTGCACTGATGCAATCAATTGCTTTGCCTGCTCTGGTTTTGAAGTTTAAGCCAAGGGATTAGAAATCCACAATGGAAAACTCCAGCACTGGGGCTGATGGAGCAATTCCCTGAGCCAAGAGCCAGGCTGGACTGTCTGGCATGTCCTCAGCATTTCATTGCTGCCATGAGTACATGCACATCTATAAAATCTGGATTTCAGTGAGGCTGGATTGAACTCTGTATATCTGAAGTGGACCAAACACCCAGAGCCATTTCTATGCATTTTTTAACCTCGTTTCCCCCCCATCCCCAGCAATTCTTATTAATGGCTGTGGCTTGGAAGCAACTGCCTTTATATACCTAAAGAGTCTGTGAATGTTGCCTTTTCAGAACCCTTCCCCAAAGCCTTCCACAGCTGCACTTCTGGTTTACACTGGGAAAGGTTTGACACCTTTGCAGTAGAAAGTTAGAGGTTTTAGCCCCCTAAAACTTCCCAAATGCAGTTTCCATTATTAACACCCTTGTGACAGCTCTAGCTTGTTTATATTGCTTCACCTGGGGCACATAAACTTGAAGGACTGAAAATACCTCCATGCAATAAAAGAATTTTATGTAATTGCTACCTCTTGCTGCAAGAGACAGCTGGCCTTTGAAAGTTGGGAACTCAGCTACGTCACCCAAGGAAAATGTAAGCCTGGGGTTTAAATGACTGTAATTTATGTAGCTGAAGCTCAAAACATAACTAGAGCTGTCCAAAGGGCAAATACCTTTCCAAACAAACTAATACTCATAATTCAACTTGGAGAGTATCTATGTCCTCTTATAGGAGGCTGTCTAGCATTGCTTTTTCTTCTGATACTTGGTCTCTTTCTATCTCTGGTTTGTTATCCTCAATGTTAAAATGTCTAATTCATTCCTAATTCAGCTCTTTGTAGCTTGAAGTTGCAGCAGGGGAGGTTTAGGTTTGATATAAGGAGAAATTTCATTACTGAAAGGGTTTTAAGTCTTGGAATAGGCTGCCCAAGGAGGTGATGGAGTCACTATCCTGGGAGGGATTTAAGAAACACATAGATGTTTATAAGGACACAGTTTAGTGGTATGGTAGTGCTAGGTATGGTTGGACTTGATGATCTTAGAGTTCTCTTCCAACCTTAATGATTCTGTGAAATGTTTCCTAATCTGCTGTGGAAAGCTGGGCCACATCCCTGTGCCATTAAGCAAAGGTGCCACCCACTTGTCACTGGGGGTTCTGACCAGCCCAGGTGGATGTGGCAGTGGCTACATGCTCAAAGCCTCTCTCACATCACTGAGAATCACCAGACAAAAAAAACCCCATCATCCTGGGGAGCAGAGCAGCTAGTAATCACCCTGAGCTGAGTATTTTCTTGCCACTGTCTCTAAGCATTTGTCTGAACACCATTTATATACTTTGGGTTTAGGGCCTGGTTCCAAACAGCTGCTGCTTGTTTAGCTCTGTATTTTTATTTAAATTCACTATTTTTTTGGTTTGTTTTTAATTTATAACACTGAAATGGATTGACACCAAAAAATGTTGGATGAATGCATCCACCCCTGGTCCATGTTTTTATGATTTGCAAATTCACCAGCACTTATCATGGCATTACAAAACAACAGTGACAAAAAGAAACTCAACCACAGCTCCCTTGTGGCAAATTCCAGGCTTGGCTTGTAAGACATCATCACAGGGGAGCCTGCATCCATTTAGAAGGTGTATTTCCAAATCTCACTTCTGGCATGATCATCTTCTTCTGCCTTGGCTCCCTCCAACATTTGCCATTTGCTTTTAGTATATATTCAGATGGAGCTGTGACTTAAAAGTAATTAATCTCATTTTCATCGTTTCCAAGATGTGCTGCTCAGCAAAGAGTAACTGGCAGGTTTTCTTCATCTGGGAATTATTGAAGGGTGAACACTGAAATCAGGTTTCTAGCTCAAGAAGACCATGGAAGATGAATTCAAATGTCACCTGAGCATTGTGTGGGTGAGCTCAGTTCCTTCCCTTTAAATACCTTTTTGGGCAAAAGTGAGCACAACTTGAGACCAAGTGTATCTAGCTGAAATGAAGCTGGATATTCAAGTCCTGCTCTACCTGCCCTGGTTATAACAGTGACCATGGATCTGCTGAGAAGATGAGGACACTTTTTTGCCACTTTCCTCTGCTCTGCTCACACCTCCTCTGCAATACTGGGTCCAGTTCTGGAGCCCTCAACACACAAAGGCCATGGAGCTGATGGGGCAGGTGCAGAGGAGGCCACGAGAATGCTCAGGGGCTGGAACACCTCTGCTCTGAGGACAGGCTGAGGGAGCTGGGATTGTTCAGCCTGGAGAAGAGAAGGCTTCAGGGGAATCTACTAGTGACCTTCCAGGACCTAAAGGGAACTTCCAAGAAGGCTGCAGAGGGCCTGTTTGCAAAGGCCTGCAGGGAAAGGACAAGGGGCAATGGTTTGAAATTGGAGAAGAGTCGATTTAGACTAGATGATAGAAAGAAGTTGCTCCCCACAAGGGTGGTGGAACACTGGCCCAGGTTGCCCAGGGAGGTGGTTGAGTTCCCATCCCTGGAGGCATTGCAGGTGAGGCTTGCCAGGGCTCTGGGCAAGCTGCTCTAGTTGGGGATGTCCCTGGCCACTGCAGGGGGGTTGGACTAGATGAGCTCCAGAGGTCCCTTCCAACCCAAACCAGTCTAGGATTCTATGACATAGCCCAGTGGGTCCACATCTGATCCACGGTGTCTCCTTCCCATCTGACAGGAGCTGGGCCTGTGTGGGGAGGCTGCAGCTGGGCACATCCTCCTGGCATAGTCCTGGAGTTCTATTTCCTGTGTTAGCCTGATGGCTGGCACATCTGGGCACCTTGATGTCCCTTCTCCTGCCATGGGGAGAGGTGGGCACACACACAAGGAGGGAGTAGAGCTGCTGGAGATCCTGGCTGTGCACTCAGCACTTTGCAGGCTAACTAAGCCTTGCTGAGTGATTGTTTTTCCTCCAGAGTCCCAGTGGGAGTATTGAGGAGAGAATTTGGGGAAAACACAGAAGTGGCTTTACAAAATGTGTTTGGAGTCCTGCTCCTGAGTGAGAAGAGGAGCCTGAAAGCAAGCCCAGTCCTTCCTTCCTTCCCAGCACAAATGCAGCCCCCAGGCCCCCGGGATGTGCCGTCATGTCCCGGGAATGTGCTTCCTGGCCATGCTGCATCCACCTCCATCTGCTTGCCTGGTCTCCCTTGCTCCTCTGGCTCAGCCTACTCCATGGAGGGGACACTCATCCTCTCACTGGGGACCAGGAGAATCCCAGAAGGACCAGTACCAAAAGGCAAGACCTTCTTCTCCCTCAGTGTTTGGAGGAGCACAGCTGCCTGCAGCTGCAGTAGCTAGTGAGGCTGGATGGGACACAGATGTTCGGGATGGTTGTGTGGAACCAGCTCAGCCTGCACCAAGGGCAGTGATGGACCTGCCTTCCAGCTACACCATTAAAAGTTGAGTGCAGGCAAAGCTAGAGAGATGAAGCACCCAGGAATCATCCTCTAATAGCAAATTGCCACAGTTGAAAGAATATGTACCCTAAAATAAATAGCAAGGTTAATCAGATCAGTATGAACTACCCATCACTGCCATGGATGGAATTGGTGAGGGGCCTGGCAAGCCAGAAAAGCATTTTCCTTTCTTTCTCCCCTTCCAAGGCTTGTCACAGGGATGCAATGGAAATTTAACATGTTTCTAAGAGGCTACTCTAATGAGGAGCTTTGCTGCCAAGCAGAGCCTTGTGTCCTTTCCTGGGAACTAACTGATGGAGGTGACTGCTGAGTTCAGGGACTGCTCTTAGGGTCCAGGCAATTCTTTCCAGCTCTACCTCTGTGTCCCTAGGACTTTTTCTTCTCTACCTGCTCAGAAACAGCTGCAGATGCTGAGTACTGAAAGCCTAGTCCTTAAGTTCTGTCGTGGCTGAAATGTCTATAAACACCTTGAGTGTCTTTAGAGATCTCTGGGCTTGCCAAACTCTACTAGTGTGTCTCATTAGAGGTGGAGTTTTCCTTCCTCCTGCAGCCTGTGATTATGGGAGAAGTGCAGGAAAAGTAAGGTTAAAGCCTTCAATACCTCCTCAATGCCTACACTGAAAAAGCAGAGGGCAAAACTCCAATTTAATTAAATGTTGAAGTAGCTAAGATGACCTCAAGACCTGGAACCTTTCTGTGGCTTCCCCCCCCCCCCAGCATTGGCAGTTATCAATATTGAAATATCTAAAAAAAGGATGGTTTTTGCTTTTCTAATCGTAACTTGCTTAGCTGAATCTGCTGAACATTAACCACCAGATTCTGTGTTTTATGGCTGAAATAAATCTGATTAGATAACAGGGTGGGGGGAAAAAAGTCAGTAAAACTGGTGGCATGATTTACCATCCCCTCAGTGACAGAAATAAGTTGCTTATAAGGAGTCCAAGTCTGGTTTTGAGTAGAAGTTTGTATTGCAGAGCTGATTAGAGTGTGTCTGTCCATGAAATAGATCCAGGCTTTTCATCAGCAGACATCTTATGTGTGTGTTTGAAGAGGATGACAAGATACTTGATCTAGAAGAGCTCCAAGGATGTACAAGGTGCAATATTTCCTTGGACTTTGTAACACAAATTGCACTTTCTCTTCCTTTTCAAGGCTGAGTGTCTTACAATGGGGTGTGAGGGTTGCATGGCATCATCCATCCATCACTGGAATATTCTCCTGATCAATAGATACTCTATCCCAGTATATTTACATAAAGGTTGTCATTGGGATCTGGAAGTTTGAAGCAACTATCCCCATCATCTCCACTTGGAGTGGGGCTGCAGCACATGGGCAGGATGGTTCTTGGAACACACAGGACCAAATGATTTCCTCCAGCTCATCTAAAATTAGAAGTCACTACCAATCCCTGAGTGCCAGGACTAATCCCCCTTGAAAACATCCAGTATGGACACCTAGTCCTCAGACCTTGCTGAAGCTCATGGCGATGGAACTACTGACCCAGCAATAACCAGCCTCCAGCATGTGGTTTGCTTTCCTAGAGAGAGGTTATTCCTGTCAATCCCTAACAAGAAAAGACATTTATCACATTAGGGACTTTCCACCATTTATCTTTCCATGCTCTCGCTCCTCCCCACAGGTGTACACTTGATACAGTCTCTTTTCTCCAGGGAGGAATCTGTTTTGGTGGTAGACAGGAATGCTGACCCACTTGCCTTCTGCTGCAAGCATCCATCAAGCCTAGTCTCTTGTGTCCCCTGGAGTCTTAATTTTCCTCTTGACAGCAAAGACAAATGATTCCCCCAGGGCTGTTTGCTCACATCTACTCAAGGTTTCAGTGATGTTTCTGGATGATGACCTGTTTTTCAAGCACAGAAGTGAGTTTTCTTTCCACTGCCACCTACCAGTGTGAAGGCAGAGATGGATTTGTTTTAAGAAAGACTTATGGTGCCAATCCATGATATATCCTCCCTCTCTCCTTTAGGCTTCTTCTGGTTCCCAGATGTTGCCAGCTGTAATAATTTCCCCTTATTTGGGCTTGTCCTGCACAGATATTTTGTTTGAGGTGGAACAACCAAAAAGAACAAATATTTCCCAGTATTTTTTTCAACTCACTGCAAATTCTTTCCAATTCATCCTTATATCTGGCTTATTTTTCCCTGTCCTCTTCTTTCCTCTTTCCTCTTTCCTCTCTCCTCTTTCCTCTCTCCTCTTTCCTCTTTCCTCTCTCCTCTTTCCTCTTTCCTCTGCAAGGCTTCCCCAACATCATGCCACCAATACCCAAATGTTGGGGATATTCTCTAGAGTAGAATTCCTATATCTCTAGGATTATTATCCCACTCTGACCACTGCTTGATACTCCAGGAATGTGCAGCTCAAGAGGTTGAGAGCTGCTGTTCAAACCCTCAGCCCAAAGGCAAGGAGCACTCTGTGTGTTGGTTAGGAGGATGCTTTCACAAGGTTGTGAAATAGAGCCTTGAAAACAGTTCTCCTTCTCTCCTTCCCTTTATTTCCCTCCTCCCAGGAAACACCAAACCTCCCTGCAGTACCCTACACAGAGCAGATCTTGCACCAGGGAATACCAACCAGCCTTATTTGCAGGAACACTGCCAGCCCTGCCTATGATTAAACCCCCATAAAAACCAAGACACTCTCTAGCTAAATTCCTTTGAGTGTTGAGCAAGTGAAGGATGTGGTTGCCACTTTCCAGTTTCCCTTGGCACAAGGATTTTCCATTCAGCCAGGACATCCTGAAGATGGGAAATGATGCTGGACCACCTGCATACTGGCTGTGCTCAGCAGCCAGTGAGTCCTTCCAAGCATCAGCGTTTCCAAATGCAACCCTGAGGTTATACAAAGTCTTTTTGATCCCACCTCAGGGTTACAAATGCTGCTGTGGGATCTTCAGGCACAACAACCCCAGGCAATGCTACAGGCTTGGGGATGAGTGGCTGGGAAGCTGCCCAGCACAGAAGGATCTGGGGCTGCTGGTGCACAGCTGAATAGGAGCCAGCAGTGTGCCCAGGTGCCCAAGAAGGCCAACAGCATCCTGGCTTGGATCAGGAATAGTGTGGTGAGCAGGAGAAGGGAGGTTATGGTGCCCTTATNTCTGCATTGGAACAAGCTCCTTGTTCCCATGAAAAGCATGCAGTCCTGGCATGCTCCAACACAAACCCTCCTTGGCTAGGGAAGGCAATAAGCACACAATGGATAGCTCTGAGTTACTGGGCAAAGGGGAAAAGCTTCTCCTAAAGCCACTGCTTTCTCCTTTCACTATTTGTCCCTCTGGTTGCTAAATACATATTGAACAATTGAAACCCTCCCCATGCCATAACATGCCCCTAAATGTTCACTTGAGTGTCCCCAACTTTGCTTTGCATGTTTATCCTTCCATTCCTTAAGAATGCAAATGTTCTTGGACTTTGCCCTCTGCCTTTCAGCATGATTTTATGGAAATTCCAATTTCCTGCCCTGAAAGCAAGCCTGATGATAATGAGAGGCTTGGAGCTTTTCAAACAAAACCAAAGCAAAAAGAGGGGGGGGAAAAAAAAGGCAGTTTGAGTCAATTTGGCATTTTGTTCTTAATCAAAACTCCTTGTGTGCATTTGCATCAACAATGAGCTCAGCACACAATGCTCCATATGGGCTTGGCTGCTGCCAGTCACTGAGTGGCAGGAGCCACTGAAGAAAGCTCCCTGGTTTTCAAAGATTTAGGGATAACCTTGCCAAAATGTCATTTGTCACTGCCTTGCCCAGAATGGCTAGAAAACAGCCTTGCAAATGCACTTATGGAATGACAGAGCCTAACTCTAGCATTGCCAAAGCAGGATAGCAATACTTACCTACAGAGGGAAGCTTTTAAAGGAGCTTTTTAGTGTTGATGTCCTAATAAGCAAAATCAGCTGTCATCTAGCAACAAATATTTTAAGCCTGAATGCAGGTAAATTGATGACAACGATTTCAATGTGAAATATCAGGAAATCTTGGTCTGATTCTCTATATTTACAGGATATATTCTTTTTATTAAGGCTGGAAATACATGGCTTTTTTTTGGCACAACTGAGACATTTCTAGTTCTACTTCTTCTTTCTTCCAGGATGCTTTTTATCTGGATCTTGGTCTTTCACTTCAGATGTTCCTCATTGTTCAGCCACACTATTTCAACTCACTTCACACCCAGAGGACAATAAATGTGAAGGCAAACAAGCTACGCTCCATTAATCTGGACACCTAGTTGCAATTCCAAAAGCATCTCCATCACCTGGAAACAGCTCACAAACTTTTTACTGTTCCCCAGTTTCAAACCTGAGCAGGCAGAACCTCCTTACACCCAAGAGGGGCAATCCATGTTTTTGTATCCCTAATTTTGAGCAGATTAATAGCACCCAGAAGGAGCTGCAGTGCACAGGCTTTTTGCAGGAACAATTAGGAGAAACAGGGACAGCAAGTCACACAGGCAGCCAGCTTATCCCTGGATGTGGTGTCAGGAGTGGCTGGAGAAGTTCTGCTCAGCAAGGATTTATTTCCCCTCATTTTGGTCTTGTGGCTGTGAGAGGCTTGCAAAACCCTTTCACCTTCTTTCCCTGGAGTCATATAGATTTTATGAGAAATGTAAGAATTACCTCTTATTAGAAATGGAGCTGGTGTAATTACCAATAAAAAGCAGATGTTAGGGCATGACTAATGCTTGACAATGTGTACGTAGCAAGCACAACATCCCAGCACATCCAGGCTTTTCAGGGAGACAATAGAAGTTGTCTTGTGTTGAAAGGGACTGGCCAAGTCACAGAGGTCTGAAGTCACAGGGAAATCACTCTGGAAAACGCTGAAAGGCACCAGAAAAAAAGGGAGTTTTACTCCTTCTGGAACTCCAGAAGGTTGAAATGAAAACTTCTTCCCTTTGCCTGCATCAGGAGGTGTCTGAAAAGGTGTCCTGCTAATGCACCGTGCTGAGAGCATCCTTCCCCTACAAGCCCTAATGAGTGAACTCCCTGACACCTCCAGCACCTCTCAGGGGGTGTCCCTAACCACCTGCAACAGTCAAGAGCATTCCCTTGGATCAGTCCCAAGTATTTTGGCAAGCCATAGCTGGAGCAAGCCACAGAGGCTGACTTAGGAGACAGGAACATGCCAAAGATCATCTACATGGAGTTGTTCAATGAAGCTGTTCAACCAGTCCTGGAGTTCACAGACTTCTTCTGAGCTCAGAAATTCTTCTCATGAGCAGCAGGGCTAGGGAGGTGATTCTGCCTCTCTACTCTGTGCTTGTNTCCTTCTCTTTCTTGCCACTAAACTGTCTTTAAAGCAATGCTAGGTTTGCAGCTGAGGAGTAGAGCCTGGGCTTTAGGGTGTGGGTATGAATTTAGGGGCACAGGGCTGGATTTGTGTCTTGGCTTGGGGAGGCTGTGAGGCGAGAGCTCAGCACCCAAGGGTGCAGGAGGACACCTCAGCAGTGAGCTGCCTTCTCTTGTCTTTGAATCTCAGATCTTTGACTCCTTCTCTGGCCCAAACCCCATGTCTTGACCAAAGCCTAGGAGAACCTGGTCTAGTGGAAGGTGTCCCTGCCCTTGGCAGGAGTGTTGGAATGAGATGATCTTCAAGCTCCCTCCCAACCCAAACCATTCTATGATTCAGGGTGTACTGGAGCCAGCAGAGACCTCCCCATCTTTTTTTCCTTGAGACCTTCCCATCCTCAATCATTATATTCTCTACACAGAAATGCCATATTTCAATTAAACTAAACCAAAATATCCAAACCCTCAAACTATTCTTGTCCCTACAGGAGTGTTAGCTCCCTGGAGAAACCTCCTAGGTTGGGTTGCAGGCTGGAAGGGATTTTGTCCCAGCATTAGCTCTATCATTTTGGGAAATGAATGTAAGACACATGCCTAAGGAGCCTTGACAGCAATTAGTTCTGGCAGGATCTTTGTGGTAATGAATGCCAATGAAGCTGGGCTTTTGGGTGCCTGCATGCTTCATTAGCTGCTGCTATATCATACTGATGCAGTTGAGAAATCACATTATAATAAGGCATTTTTTTTGTCCTGCAGGCAGCAACCAGGATAATAAATGGGATGAATAATAATATAGTCCATTCAAAATCAGCCCTGGAATTTCAGTAAATAGATCAAATCCTCTGTGGGAATGAATCTTATTGTGCTATTTCTCTGTTACCCAGGTATTTAGGAGCAGTTTTAATGTGTTGTCAGAGGAGCTGCTCCACTCTATTACACTTGCCAGTTAAACACTGAAATGCAGGCATGTTGATGCAGTAATAAGACAAATCATCTGTCATTTAGCAGCAAATATTTTAAGCCTAAATGGAGGCAAATGGATGAGAGCTATTTCAAGGTGAAATATCAGGAAATCTTTATATTTACAGGATATATTCTTTTCTCTAAGTCTGGAAACACATGGCTTTGGAAATGGCACAACTGAGGAATTGCCATGCTTTCTTCTACTACTTCTGGTTCTAATTCTTCTGGTTCATAAACCAGAGATGCATTATTATGTCATGGGACAAGACAAGTTTTACTTGTCACTGTCTTTGCAGCCATCTGTATGAAAAGGAAAACTTGCATTTTCTATTGAAATTTATCCTTTTAAATGTGTCATTTTGGTTGCTGGCTGCTTGCTTGTGAAGAACAAGGTGGAGCAATCATCAGATTGTTTAGGTTGGAAAAGATCTTTCAGAGCATTGAGTCCAACAGTTCCTAGTTATCTCAGGAGTTTGTTGTCTCACTGACAGGGATAAAAGCAACTGATGTTCCTCCAGAAGGAAGTTAAGCTGTCCATGAGCATCCCAACAAACCTAGGGTGTCCTACAAGATGTGCTGGGAATGACATGCCAGGGGATGAGAGGAGAGCTCTGCCAGCAGGGAGCTGGGGGTGGATGGGATGTCCCCCCATTTGTGATGCTGTCCTGCATCTCTGTCACCATGAGAGCCAGGAGGATACTGGATGATGCTCTGCCTATTGCCTTTCCCTTCTTAAAGGTTTCTTGAGCACCTAGGAACTATAAACATATCTGGTTTTCCTCACCCTGGCAAACACACAGGACTTGATGATCTTGGAGGTCTTTTCCAACCTGAGTGATTCTGTGTTACCTGAGGTGTAGATGTAAGCCTATTTGAATGAGATATTGGTAGGATGCCCTTAAAGTGCAAAAAAAACCCTTAAAGACACATCTTCTGCTAAGAAAAAAGCAGAAGGAAGTCAATGTGGATGAGGAATGAACAGCATCAGAGCAGCAAACCCAATTTTCCTACTAGCAAAATATTGATGTGTGTTTATAACAGCAAGATGACCTTTTTCCCCCAATTAAATAGTGTCTTCTAATAGTGTAAATTAGCTATTTAAACACAGACAGAGATAAAACTGGAGATGAATAGAAACATCAAGTCTGAACTCTTTTAAAGGCTTGAATTGCATTGTTTGGTTGTGTGGAAAACTCAAGGAGAAGAAGAAGGTTCTACAGATTATTTTTTCCCCAATTTTAACATTCTTCTCTTCCCTTTCCAGAATGTTCCCAACCACTGCTGATCTACCAAAGATATTCAGGAGACCATAAATCATCCTAAACAAGCCAAGCCTATAGGAGTCCCATTCCTTTGGCTTGGAATTTGCCAAGGAAGATCATAAAATCAGACTGAAGTTTAACCTCAAGCCAGGTATAATGTCTCTGAGGACCATGCAGTGCCAAACAGGAACCCCTAAAAAATCAGATAGCAGGGCATAGAGGCTGGAGTTTGATTTCTGAAGCCTGGTTATTGCTGTTCTTTATCAACACAGAGAAAAGATGAAATTGCCCCTTTTTCCTGTCTGAACTCCTGCAGATTTGCTTGAGAGCACAGGAACTAACTTGGCATTTAAATACAGTTGAAAACCCTCCATGAGGAACCATTTCAAGACTCAAAACGAAAGAGCTGAGGGATAATGTCAAATCCTCTCAATCCTCATTCTTCTAACTGGCCTCATTATCTCTCTGCAGTGGCTGATGTGCTGTGCCCTGGGTGGGCAGCACAACCAATTAGCACTAGTGACTGATTTTGCTAGTGGTTCTTGCCCATTTATAGCTCAATTTTATCCTATTTAACCAAATATACATTTCTTTCAGGATTTTCCAGGATATCTGGAGAGAAGGGATAAAACCATTCACCTGCCATCCAGCTCAGGAGTCTTGGAGCATGTCCTGTTGACTAAAAACAGTCCTGATGACTTGATCATCAAAGTCAGGCTTTGCAATGAGTAATCATTCCTAGAGTTTGCTCTCACATTCCTGCCTTGCTCCACAATGTCTCAGACTCATCTCCTCTTGCTGCATCACACATCAGCCCAGAAGGAGAAGACAGCTTCAGTGAAAGGAACTTACTCAGCCATCTCCACAGCAAGTTTTCCATATGACAGAACATATTAAGAGTTTCTTACCCAGCCAACCACATATAGATTAAATGAGCCTGGATATGTTTTTTTTCCAGACCATCTCACCTTTGGAGTGGGACAAGAGAACATTATCAACTATGACTGATGAAGGTCACCAGCCTACCTACACTGCCTGTCCATCACCTCCCTCCCCAGCTCTGAACCAGCCCTTTCCCTCCCATGGGTGCTTTCCTTACTACAAGAACCAAGCCTAATTTTCACCAGGATGGAAGGTTTGGAGAACAAAGAGGGAGGACAAAGGAGCCAAACAAGCATTTGGAGTCTCTGTACCAGCTGCTAACAATGTAGGAGTGAAGAAGATCTTGAAACCTACAACAACATGGAGTAAAAATGCTTCTCTCCTCAAATAAAGCCAAAAGTGCTAACCCAGACTGTGTGATGACAGCAGAGAGGGAAATGAGTGATTTGGGGAAATCCAGGTCAATTTGCTCTCTAAAACATCCCAAAGGAGAAGGGTGAGGAAGAGAACTGTGGTTCTTTTGATGGCTAATCCCAAAGGCTAGGTGTTCACCTGAGGGGTGTACAGCTATGGGAGATGGTCAATGGGAAAAAAAGCAAGACATTTAAATCTAAACTGCTTGGAGGAATTAATCAGAGACATAATTTCCAGTAGGGATTGGGAAATCCATTTCCTCTCCCATCCAACTACAATCCTTCCATTGTATTAATGGCATCTGTTAGACCTGGTTACTGTGCACAACAGTCATATACAGGATAAAAAAAAACCCCTACATTCTTATTTAAATTCTTTGTCAATACCATTTTCTGGACACTTTTCCATTATGCCTGTCTTCATTTCACTTGCACAGCCAGTAATGAAAATATTCCTGATTACTTTAATATGTGCAACTAGGAGCTTCTACAAAGCAGCATTTTGCAGTCCAGGAAACTGGGCAAGAGCAGCCAGGAACAACTTGGCTTTGGTGAATCTTGACCTGGTAAATCACCAGATGAGGATCTGACTCCCACCCCCCCAAAAAAAAGGTAAGTTGGGGGTTTTGATGCAGTTGTGAAGTGTTGCAACATATTGTCCTGACTGCCAACTGTGTCACCTCTGAGACATCACACAGAGCTCTTCCCATTGCTGATCCCTGTGTAGACAGTTTCTGCTCAGAATAGATGTGTTTCCTCCAAGCATTTGGTACATCTTGGAATGTTTCTGGAATGATTGAATTTGATATTGATAGCCTGTAGCTAAATGGACCAGTGTTACCTATTTTCTCTTAGCAATCAAAGAAGCAAAATGCATCCTATTTAGCTGGTTTAGACCAGGAAAGCTACAGCCATGGAAGGTACATGATGATTTAGAATCAGAGTCATGGTTTGAGTTGGAAGGGACATTAAAGATCATCTAGTTTCATAGAATCATAGAACAGTTCCAGCTGGAAGAGACCTTGAAGATCATCAGTGCAGCCTTTGTCCTAGCCCTAGCAACCTGCTAAATGATGNCCTAGAGCACTGCTGGGGGTTGCTATGGCCAAGGGGCAGCACCTGGCATTTGGCCTTAGTGAACTGCATGGCATTGGCCTTGGCTCAGTGATCCAGCCTATCCAGATCCCTCTGGAAAGCCTCCCTGCCCTCAAGCAGATGGACACTGCCACCCAGCTTGGTGTCATCTGCAAACTTGCTCAGGGTGCACTGCATCCCCTGGGCCAAATCATGGATGAAGATGTTAAACAGGAGTGGCCCCAGCACTGAGCCTTGTGGGACCCCACTCGTGACTGGCTGCCAACTGGATTTATCTCCATTGAGCACAACTCTTTGGACTCAGCCATCTCTCCAGTTTTTAACCCAACGAGGCTTATGTTTCAAACCCCCCTGCCATGGGTAAGGGACACCTTCCACTAGAGCAGCTTGCTCCCAACCCCATCCAACCTGGCCTTGAGCAGTGCCAGGGATTAGACATCCACAAAATCTCTGCCCAACCTGCTATTTGGATAATAATTTCTGCCCATGCTGCACTTGCATGTTTTTGACAGGCAGGGCAGGGCTTTTGGCTGGATGCTGAGACTCACCAGAGGACAGGAGCTTTGATCCATGTCTTTCTGCTAGCATGATGTGATGATGCATCAAGATTGATCAGGATGAAGTGATGCCTCACCCTTTGTTTCAGGAAACCTGGGCTCAGCCAGAGTGGTGAAAACTCATCCCAGTGTCCATGCACAAGTGCCCTGGCTGGGAACAGGACCATGAGTAGAACAGCTGCTGTGCCTTCTGCATCCCTGTGGGCATCTCAGGATCACTCTGCCACCTTCTCACTGAAAAATAAGATGAATCATGCTCCAGAAGTCAGGCTGGATGAAATAACTTCTGGTTTTAAGGCCAATGAAGGCTTACATCTTGGGTGTGCTGAAAGCAAGCCATGCAAAATAGAGTGAGATTATCCAAACTCAAGGGATCAGGCAGAGGAGGGAGGGAATTCTGTCTGAGAAGCAGGTGTGATCTGTTCTGAGAATATTAAATTCAACATTTCCATAAATTCAGCATATTAAAATAGTTTCAACTAGCATAGTATCAACTCCACAAATCTGCCTGACTGCCACGAGATAGAAAGGAGCTGCTTTCTATTGGCTTCACTGGATAATTTATGGCAACAACCACCAGCAGAAAGCAAGGATTTGGGAGATGAGAATATTACAAGCTTTACCCTTATGAATCAGAAAGCCCTCATTTTAACCCAAAGCCAGCAAATCTCATATCATATGTTGCCATCTGGAAATTGGAGCTGCACAAAACTCATGATTTTAATATCTTTTCCATGCTGTCTTGCTTGGAGGTTAAAAGGAAAGGATGGAGAGGGCAGGACTGGAAGCTTCTTTGTTTCTCTCTTTATTATTTTTCCACATAGTTAACATCCTGCACACAGGCAGCAAGTGATATTTTGTCCTCAGACTGCTCTGTGAATCAGATTGCTGCTACCTTAGAGGAGACATCATGTACCTTTTATCCCAAGAGAGGTCCTAAGTCAGCTGGAAAGAAGCAACAGTTCAGTTCAGCCTCGTGGACTGATAATGTATTTCTTTTCATCTCTCTGTTTGAAAAATGCATCATTATTGCTCCAAACCTTGAGCACTTCAATAGCAGCAAGTCCTCTGGAGTTTGGAAAACAATCTGCAATTACTTTGATGCATGCTGGGTCCTCTTCACTGATCCCATTTAAGCTTTTAATCTCAGGAATTCAGAAACTTAATGCATAAAACAAACCAAACAAACCACAGCAAAAATATGCCTTTTCAGAACAAAAGTGGTGATGACTGTCCCTGTCTTTGGGGATTTCTTGCATTGCAGCCTCTTCTTTCTCAAGAGCTGATGTTAGATTTCATTAAGAAATTGGGGGGGAAAGGACTTAGTCACACAATGTTTTTCATCTGCATACCCCTAGGGAAAAACCTACTTCAAAGCTGATGAAAAGATTCATACAGACACAGCAGGGCATAGAATTTGGCTCTGAAATTCAGTAGGAGAGGGTTTCTTTAGTAAAGTACTCCAGGTCTTAAGATCAAGGGATCAGGCAGAGGAGGGAGGGAATTCTGCTGAGATGTACACCCAAAGCATCCTAAGAGCAGTAAGGAAGCTTTCACAGCCTTGGTACCTCCAGTCTGGTGCAGAACTGCCATGCTCCCTCTCTATAAACCTGACCTCCACCAAATTCTGATTTTAGGGAGAAAATAAGCTCACCAACATTTCAGCCTGCCCCAAGGACCACAATTAGCTATGTTCTCCTTCCTCTCCCAAATCCTCACTACCTTGATGTACATGACTCAATTAACTCCAATAGAAACAAAGATTTTGGCAAGCAGCACTTATCAGAGAGGAGCAGAGCCCAGCATCAAACAAAGATGCTTGAACAAGTCCCTTCCCAACAGCATGCCAGGGAGGGATGGAAACAATTTATTAAGAGGAAACAACTTGGCTTCCATTCAGAAGTGAGTGACTAGAGAATACCTTGGCTATAGATCTCCCCTTTAAGAAAGATGAGGACAGATTTTTAGCAGGACTTGTTGTGACAGGAAAAGGGGTGATGGTTTTAAAGTAAAAGAAGGATTTAGACTAAATAGAAGGTGTCTCATGCTGAAGGTGGTGAAACCCTGGCCCAGGTTGCCCAGAGAAATGATGGGAGTCCCATCCCTGGAACCATTCCAGGTCAGATTGTTTGGGACTATGAGTAACCTGCTTTAGTTGAAGACATCTCACTGCAGCAGGGTTGGACTAGATGATCATTAAAGGTCCCTTCCCACCCAAACTAGTCTGTGTTTCTATGATTTTCTGAGCACCTACCTCTTGTGCATCAATTATTGCAAGGGGCACAGCAAACTGCCTAGTGCACTCTCAGGAGGAAACTGAGGCATCTTTTGTGTTGTTAGCTGAGAACAACTACTGCCAAAGCTTAAAGGTAGCACCAAATAGCTTCTGTTGCAATGCTATCAAGGAAAAAGAACCCTCCATTGATGGCCAGTGAGGAGCAAACTAATCCAAGGAAAGCTAAATTTCCACCAAAGTCGAAAGGCAACTGGCAACTCATGCAATGCAAAGGGAGTGTGGCAGAGAGCAAGGAGTTAAGCTTGCTATGCTGAGGAGAGAGCTGTGAAGACAGACACCAACCTGGCTGGGAAACAGGAATCTTTTCCACTCAAAAACTCTGCAATGGCTGAGACATCAACCCCCCCAGACAATCTAAAGCTGAACAATAGAGGTCTGACAGCTGCAGAGTGTTTGAACAACGTGTCAGATGGGAAAGTTTGTGAAGCCTCCTGCATCCCACTGGAGCATGGGAGCTGTAGCTTTTCCTGCTTTCTCTGAGAGGCTTTTCCCTAGGCAGCAGAGTGTGTGGGGTAAGCAGAGGTTCCACCTGCAGAGGGGGAAAGCAGAGGGAAGCACCTAAGCAGCACAGAGGCTGAAACCAGAGGTTACACCTCAGGTCCTCTTGTGTCCCACCACATCCTCCCAGGGATCCAACACCCACCCAGAGCCTCTCAGCTTTGGATTTGCTCCCTAACTACATCTCATCTTGCAGCAGTGTGCTTATTGCTTCCTTTTGAAGCCCTCCTTCTCTGACAGCATCCTCACGCCTGCGTGCGCTAGGTCAAGGTGACAGCATCCCACCCCAGCCAGCTGCCCCCCCTGAGCACCTGATGCTGCCTAAGATTAATACTAATGATGAATGAATCTTCATCTTGCTGTCACAATTCCCTCTCATTAATATTTATATCTGGCAGATGTAACCCCGAGGGGGAACTTGAATTGCTAACTATTAGGCTGCTCTGTACAGCTGATACTTTCTGCAGCAACTTTGAGGAGGTTCTTCTAAACAGCAGACTGAGTGCAATTTGCTTTTGGGCTCATTGGTAATGCTGTCACGTGTCAGCCTAGAGGAGGATGTTTATTTTAGGTTCCCCCTCATTTGATGAAGTTTAATACCAGCCTTCCCATGGAAAAAAAAAGGATCTGTTGTAAAAGAATAGTTAGAGACTTAAACAACAGGCACTATCATAGAGGTCAAGCTCAGCTATGGACACACCAATGAGGCTCCTAATTACAAGAGGGTGCAATTTAAGGTATATTTAGCAGGGAGTGAATTGCAATGTGTGTCATTTCCCAGTTAGTTGTGTGTGTTCAGCTGCTTTAAAAAAAAAACCCAACCAAAAAAAAAACCCCAGAGCTTTTGGAAACACATTCAATTAAATAATGTGGTTGAGTTCTACTTGGGCTGAAGTCTGTTTATAACTAATTCTTAATATAGTGTCATTAAACAAGTGATTAATTGTAATTACTCTATGAAAACAAGTTAATGACTGTGCTTCCCAAAGCATCATCCTCTCTCTACACCACTGCAAACCATTTGGCTCAGCTCTGGCACTGTCTTGATTTATTTCTAGCTATCCATCTCAGTCCTGGCTAATAAATTGGGAGGTATCTCCCTCCCAACTCTCAAGCAAGGCACTGTCAGCTGCAGCAGGAGAAACATTGTGTGTTTATTTACTATTTTATTACCCATCCCCAGACATAGCTGGATGGATGCAATTTCTCTGATTGTGATCTCACTTGAATCTTGCAATTATGTTCATTTAAAGCCTAAAAAAAAAATACCCCAGCAGATGAGGATGTAAAATAGAGTCAGTTTTTGTGCCTCAAATATTCCTCACCTTACAAATACTTCAACTTTAGAGTCAGACTTTCCAAACCAAGCTGTTGGGCAAAGAGGAAGGAAGCATGAATAGGTTGTATGTAAAATAAAAGTGAGTTTTCTTCAGCAACTGATGGAAATCACAGAATCATAGACTGGTTTGGTTTTAGATGACCTTTAAGGTCATCTAGCCTAACTCTCCTGCAGCCAGCAGGGATATCTGCTACTAGAGCAGGTTGCTCAGAGCCCCAATGACCTGCAATGGAATTCCCTCCCTGACCTGCTGGCCCCCAGCACCTAGCTGTTTTCTGGGCCTGTGAGCACACATTGCCATCTCATCTCCAGCTTTTCATCCACAGTGCTGGGAAAACATAGCTAACCACATCCAGCTCTGGGAAACAGAGAGAAGGACACCTGAGTTCACACCCCCACCAGCAACAAGTCTGCTGTGGACAGCAATGGGCATGGGAGGAGCTCCACAGTCAAACTTGTAGCTCTGCTTGTTCCCTGGAAGAGAAGGAAAATCAGAAATGCCTCACAGAATCCTAGGATCCTAGACTGGTTTGGGTTGGAAGGGACCTCTGGAGCTCATCTAGTCCAACCCCCCTGCAGTGGCCAGGCACATCCCCAACTAGAGCAGCTTGCCCAGAGCCCTGGCAAGCCTCACCTGCAATGCCTCCAGGGATGGGAACTCAACCACCTCCCTGGGCAACCTGGGCCAGTGTTCCACCACCCTCGTGGGGAGCAACTTCTTTCTAATATCCAGTCTAAATCTCCTCATCTCCAATTTAAAACCATTGCCCCTTGTCCTTTCCCTGCAGGCCTTTGCAAACAGGCCCTCTGCAGCCTTCTTGGAAGTTCCCTTTAGGTCCTGGAAGGTCACTAGAATGACAGCATGTGATTCAAGAGAAATGTGATGTCAAGAGAAAACAGAATGGCAGAAAGGGGACATGAGCTCTTGGGGTGTGTGCTGGGCATCTGGAGAAGAATGGAGCCACAGGGCATCAGCAGGCAGAACAAAACACATGTAATCTCACCCAAACTGAGTGTCACTCCGAATTTCCTGAGAAAAGATGACTAAACAGCATGCTTAAACCATCACAGCAGGCAGAGAAGGTGTAAGGTGACCCAAGGGAGTGGAGGCTCAGAGAGATCTCAAGGCCCAAGTCCAATGGAGATATATTAGGACAAGAGGCAATGGGAGCAAGCTGGACCACAGGAGGTTTAGTATTAACATGAGGAAAAACTTGTTTGCAGTGCAGGTGCCAGAGCACTGGCCCAGGCTGCCCAGGAGCCTGTGGAGTCTCCTTGTCTGGAGCCATTGCAGAGCTGCCTGGACACATTGCTGTGTGAGCTGGTCTAGGTGATCCTGCTCTGGCAGGGGGGTTGCACTAGATGATCTTTCTAGGGCCCTTCCAACCCCTGACATACTGGGATACTGTGATCCCACCAGTCCCATGCTGAGCTTGCAGTCCCTGGAAAGCACCATCCTGACTTCAGCTATTAAGCACAAAGCACTGCTGGCTGATGGGTAACTTCCCAAATCACCTCCTCCAATTCAGCCAAATCACATGTACCTGAAACCTGCTGGCAAAAAGTCAGATTTTTAGCATCAATTTATTCCAGCTTTTGAGAACACATCAAATGCAGCTGATGGCTATAGCAGCCAAAATTTGGGTCCACAAGCTCTCTCTGGGTGATGACACTATGACACCAGTTAACTTCTACTGCAAAGCATGGCTAGGTGACACAGAAGACATCAGCTTCTTCATGCTCCAGGTATGTTTCATAGCAGTTTTAGTGCTTAAACAGAAGAAGTAGCTTCAGTGATGTGCTAGGAATAAGGGTCGAGCCTGTTTTTCAGCTTGGCTACCCCAAAGACCCTGCACTGATTGCCAGATTGCTTGCTGGAGGAGAGCCTGACTTAGCCATCAAAAGGTTTTTCACCCTTTGTGTTCAGCTTTATGGACCCAAAGCTTCTCCTAATGGGGTGCAGATGTTTCTCAGGCTGAATTATCCCAGCAAATGGACAGGAGGAGGAACTACTGAAAACTCTGGA
Organism: Bucco capensis; assembly: GCA_013396975.1. Lineage (NCBI taxonomy): Eukaryota > Metazoa > Chordata > Aves > Piciformes > Bucconidae > Bucco > Bucco capensis. The sequence goes on from VWZO01005036.1 coordinate 110,156, forward strand.
GGAGCTGAAGGGAAATGACAGCACCCTTGAATCACCAGCAAGGAAAGAGTTGGGTAGAAAAACACACAGATGGCTTTAGTTTGAGGGTTTTTTTTTCAGCAATCCCAGTCTCACAGGGGAAAGAAGGGACAGAGAAGAGGATGACACTTCTTATGGACCATCAAGGAACTCTGAAGTTTAATAAAAAACACAAAACCACACACAAGTCTCTACAACTCCCTGCGAGGAGGTTGGAGTGAGATGGGGGTAGGTCTCTTCTCCTGGGTTAACAGTGAGAGGGCAAGAAGAAATGACATCAAGTTGCACCAGGAGAGGTTTAGATTGGATGTTAGGAAAGATTTCTTCAATGAAAGTGTTGTTAGGCATTGGCCCAGGCTGCCCAGGGAGGTGGTGGAGTCACCAAGCCTGGAGGGGTTTAAGAAACATAGAGATGTGCTACTAAGGATATTGCTCCTCCTGCTAGGGATAAGCAGCAAGCCAGAGAAATGATGCTGAAGTTGTTATTTAAAGAAGAACTAAGTAAAACAAGCAAACCAAAATAAAACAGAAAACCTGAGAAGGTAACAACATTCCATATGTAAAGATGTCACAGTCCCAACTGGAAGGAGACTCAGCTCCTTCTGACCAGTCTGGCTCCTGCTAGCTGGCACCAGTGTGTACTCACTGAATGGAAAAGGATGGCAGAGATGGAGAGCCAGCTGCTGGAAATCATGGTGCTCAGGATACTCTGTGTCACAGCAGAGCCATGGGAGAGCTGCAGCCACCTTTGCTGGAGCAGCAGGATTAGAGGGGAACCTAGGCAGGATTTTTAAGGGAAGAAACCAGCTTTTTAGACCATCACAAGAGTTGATGATGAGCAAGGCATATGCATTTAATGCTGGAATGAAACAGATTCAAAAGGCATCATGAATATATGATCTCAGCTGCTGAGTCCTGGGAAAGCTCCTCCAGGATGTTTGGCAGCTGGAGAGGGCTCATGGCCCATACCATCCCCTGCCCCCCACATCCATATCCTCATCCCTGCCCCATCCTGGTGCCCCCTGCAAGCAGCAGTGCAGGGAAAGCTGCAGCATGCTCCTAGCCCACTGACAACCTCCTCCAAATAAAGGGAAATCAGAGGAAAGGGCAGAAGGCAGTGTGTGGAAGGGGGAACTCAGCCTGCTTTTATCATTACTTAGGGTGAGAAGATGCCTTTGAAAAGAGAAAATGAAGGTTTGAATCATACCAAAGGAGTGAAATAATTCTGACTGCCTCCTGAGAGAGCTCTCAGCCCTGAGGGCAGGATGGATGCAGCCCATTCCCCATCACCAAGTGAGGCATTTTCTCTCTGGTAAAGGAAATAACAACTGGTGTTGTCATTGGTAATGAAACTCAACTGTTGGGAAGGGACAAGGCTTCTTAGGATGGAGATAAAGGACTATTTTTATCCTTCAGCAGTGCAGGGAGGCCAAGCTGTGGTTTTCTCATCATCTGATTCAAAAGAAATATGGATATACATCCTCCCTCACTGGCAAAGAAAATCCACTTGGTGTGAAGCTCATTGATCCTTTCTGGATGGGCTGTGCCAACAGGACCTGGCCAGTTAAATTCTTCAGGTGGGGTTGTGGCAGAGAGGTCTGTGCAGAGTCTGAGCTGACATCCTAAGAGGAAAACTCTTTCCTTGCTGTTCAGGGCCAGTCCCTCTCTGTGGAATGTTGCTGTGTGCTGGTGTATGCAGGATAATAGCACCCTCTGCAGCCACCCTGGCAGGGAAAGCTGGGGGAAAAAAATCCTCAACCTTGGAGAAGCATTTTAATCCATCCTCTCATGTAAATGGAGATTGTTATTTTGGCTTCTTGGGGTTGTTTTTTGTAGGAGACACATGCAGTTGTGCTATCAGCTGGATGTAAAGCACCTCAGATGTGGAGTCTCTTGTCCCTGTCTGCCAGATCCAGGTTTCTCTTGATGAGACAGTGATGCTCTAGCAGCTGTGGCCAGAGTCAGACTATGGAGCAGGAGCAGGAGCAACCTCTGAGCCACATCCCAGAGCAAAATCAGCAATAGCAATGAGTACTTGAAAGATCTAGGCAGACTCTAATATGCTGAATTTCTTGGTGGTAGTGCCTGCCTTGAAACAGAATGAGTTCCAGTTAATCACAAGCCAAGTGTTGTTCTATAAGTATAGGGGAATGTGGGATCTAAAAACTGTCCATGTGCTGCAATTGAGCATTCAAATCATTTTAATGAGATTGTGCTGCATAGGGCTGGAAAAAAAACCAACAACTTTTAGCTGCTTGGCTAAAAAGAAACTCTCCCTTAGCTGGATAAGTAAAACCTTAGTATCTCAACTCTGGTGCCTTAGGAGAGCTGAGAGTGTTTGTGGTAGAGATGGATGCACCCAAGCCCCTCTGAGGAGCTGATGGAGGAGCAAGGCAGAGGTTTGTGGAGAGAGGAGAGTGATGGCAATTGCTTGAGAAGCAGCAGCAAAAGGCATTTAGAGGCTGGGGAGTTTAGCATGTTTCCTTTTGGTGGCACTGTCTGCCCAAGTATTCTCAAAGCATCACTTGCTGTTGCAGGTGGAGGGGTCTGGCTTCCTCCAGGTGCCAGACCATGGCTTTTGCTCCTAGGGAAAAAGTATTGCTGCAAACTCTTTCTGTTGCTTGCTCAGGTTTTGCAGGAAAGGGTCTTCCACATTTCTACTGTAGTTTTCCAACAAAAAAAAACCTGCCTGAGGCTGAGATTTTTCTCATTCATGTGCTTGAGCAGAACTACTTGGTTTTCTGCTTGAAACATTAACCACTGTCCAAGCAATGAGCACACAGAGAGAGCCTGGTGAGCTTCCAAGGGCATTTGACAGGGACTTTAGTCCCCCAGGAGGTCACCATCTGGGTGGTAACATGTGATGGTCACATTTTAAGTATTTGGGGGTTTAGAAAGAGACTTTGGGTAGGCTGGGCAGGGCTTTGCCTCTCAACTATGGGAAGGCAAATGCATGATGTCTCCTGGGGTTACATGCAGTGTAAGTACTTTGGGGTGGCTGATGCAGATGCTTGGCCAGTGGAGCATGAAGCTCCCTGAGCTTGCAACTTGCTTGTAGCCTCCAGAGACATTCCTGCCCCTAACCTTGGAGAAATCGTCCTTGTTGCTCAACTCCTCTTTCTACATCCTCCAGTTCTCTCTGTCTGATGTGTTGAGGAGTCAATATTTTCTAGAGAGATCTAGGAAAGTGTTTTTCCCATGACTGTCACATTGCTACCCCACACAGCACAGCCTGGGCTGTTAAACTCTGCCCTGGTTGAACATCAACCTGTCCCTTGGTCTCCTTTCTGGCAGCTCTCTCTCTTTTCTGCCTATAATAGAACTAATATGATAGTGGTGCTGGTGAAGGTATCCTTTTGACCACAAAGTGTGCTGGGGCTGAGTTGAGCTCCAAAAGCAAGAGGCTGATGGTGATAACAGTCAAAGCTTGGAAGCTTCTTCATGCCTTTGAGCACTTTGTTTCAAGCATGTCCCTGCTGAGCTGGCTCATCACAGCCCAAGTCTCCTTGGCTTGCAGGAGGGTCAGCCTTGCCTGGATGGGAGAGTGGCTTCAGAAGCTGCTGCTTCTCCTGCTTGCCAGAAATTGTGACAGAGGAAGACTTCAGGACACTGGGGAAGGCTGTTGATGGCCCTCAAGAGAAGATGTTAGATGGTGCCAGGGTGGTGTTTGTAGAACACTTGTCCTGAGTGGTGATGCTCAGCCAGGCTGTGATCTGAAGGGGATGTGTGCATGTAACTATGGTATCTCCTGGTCCTTCTAGGCTGAGGGCAGCCTGTGCCAGGAGATCTGCTCCAACATTATGCAATTGCATCAGCTGAATCTTGCCTGTAGACATCTTCTCACGGGACATCAGCTACTTCAGGCATTTGTCAGAGGTGTTCCCTCTATAAAAGCACATGCAAATGAAATGAAAAGCCCAGAGGATTCCCCTCACTGCCTAATTGTTCCTCCAGTAAAACCTACCCAGGTGCTGGGCAAGGAAGGACAGAGAAGAGCTTTGCAGCCATTCACAGGGAGCCTCTCCAGGTCTGTTTCTGGTGTGTTCATAGCCCCTGAGCCATCTTCCACACACATTCCTGCAGAGCAAGCATGCCTGTTTTGCTGCCCATAGAAACAAGCTGGTTTGGTAGTTCCTGGTAGGGATAACTATCTCTGCTCTGTGGCCCCTGGGATGTTCTCCCACTCTCTGGATCTGTCTGTTGTAGCCTGGGAAGTTGTCCTCTTATCATTGCTTTCACATTGCTTCAGGATGTTTGTGTGCATTGATTGCTTTACTGGCCTCTCTCTGCTCATGGGACTCAGCCCCTCAGAGAGATACCAAGCATCAGAGCCTGATCATAAAAGCACACAATATCAGGTTGGAAGGCACTTAAGGATCATCTGCTCCAACCTTTCCTGGGGAATTCATGTTCCAAACAAGATGCCCCAGCTCCCTGTCCTGCTGCATCTTCAAAGTGTCCAGAGTCAGGGACCCCACTACCTCCCTGGGGAGATGATTCCAATGGCTGATTGTGTTCTTCTTGGGAAAAAAACAAGCCTCTGGTGTCTAATCTGAGTCACCCCAGGAGGAAGTTGTCCCCATGATGACCAGGGACTGGCTGCAGCACTGGGGTTGAATGTTCTTTCACCTGTATCTTGCCCAGCAGCCTAAGCCATTACATGTTACTAATAGGTGAACTATTAAAGGGAATTTATCCCTGGATCAGCTCTGTTTCCAGTGAAATGCATCCTAGCCCAGAAATCTTTTACAGCTGGACAAATCCCTTTTCATTTCTAACAAACTCTGTCCCTGTTGAGTCATTTCTTTAATTCCCAGAGTGGTTAAGTGTGAATCCATGAGTTCCAGAGCCTGCCCCAGTCCTGGCACTGCAGAGCTCACCTGGCTCCTGGGTGGAAAACCTCTTCCCTTTTTATCAGGACCATTCTAAACCTGTTGTGGAAAGAGTGTAAGCTGGTCAGAAGAGTGTGAAACTTTGAAGAACAGGAGGGGGTGGTTGAGGAGGAGGCAGAATTCAGACTATTCAGATTGGCACAACATCCTCATTCCCCTTTTTGGCAAGAGGAAGAGGATTCCTCATCCCTAATAGAAACCACACTCATCTCCCTCTGACCAGCACTTCTTGTGAGTAGCTACAAGGGCAGACAGTCCCGTCCTAAACCACAAAGGAGCAAGGCACTGAGGGGGCAAACCAATATCAACCCCTCTGAGGTAGTGCATGGATCTCTGCCAGCTTTGGGGCTGCTTTGGAGGTTTGTGGCCATTGCTAACAGCAGCTCCTGGCAAGAGCCCTGTGTCCTGCACCATGGCATGCTACTGAGGGGAGTGTGCCCACAGGTTCAGCTGCAAGAGCATCTCAGTTCACCTTCTGTGTCTGGTGAGGCCTCCCCTGGAATGCTGGGTCCAGTTGTGGGCCCCTCAGCTCCAGAAGGATAGGGAGCTGCTGGAGAGAGTCCAGCCCNCCTAACATTCTGTGATTCTGTGTCCATTTCAGCTTTTCTTACCTCTTCTTCTAGGCTAGGAGTTCCCAGGATCCAGGTATGGTGAGGGTTGGAAAGGACTTCTGGAGATCATCTAGTCCACTCCCCCTGCTCCAGCAGGCTCAGCCCCAGCAGCTTGCCCAGCATCCCCTCCAGGGGCCTTGGCAATCTCTGCACACCAGGAGACTCCCCAAGCTCTCTGGGCAGCCTGGGCCAGGGCTCTGCACCCTCACAACAAACAAGTTTCTTCTCCTGGTCAAGTGGAAGCTGCTGGCTTCCAGTGTGTGCCCATGTCCCCTTGGCCTGGCCCTGGGCACCCCTGAGCAGAGTGTGGCCCCAGCCTCTTGACACTCAGCTTTTAGCTATTGATAAGCATTGAGAGTTGCTTACAATGAAGCCTCCATAATATTTGGTTTCAACTCTTGGATCAAGGTCTCACAAAGACCTTTCCCAATACTCTCCCTGAGTTAGCAGATGTTCTGAATTCAGAGTGGAAATGTGTAACTAACAGTTAAAGAGAATTCATATGATTAATGATTCATGCTTTACCTGAATAATTACCTCATTCAGCCAGCTTTGGAAGAAAACCTGCATGAAAAAGGGCAATATCCTCTTTCTGCAGCACTGTATAGATGGAAACACATTTCTTCTACAAAGAAAGTGAATTTCTTTGAGAAAACAAATAACTAACACGTTTCCACTGTGCTTGGGTACACAACTTGTCTCCAATGTTTATCCAGGACCACAGTCCCCTCCCTTCCAAAACCCCTACTACTACCATTAGAGACCTAGTCCTTGAGGAAAAACCTCCTCATGGAGAACATGCATTGTTGAAACATCTCCAGTTTCAGGGCTAGATTATCTGAGCTGATAGTTGTGCACCTAATATCCAATTTCTATAAGCAATCTCTAGACAAAAGCTCCCTTCAGCCTGCTTGGGGATAAGGTTTCTTGGGTATATGTGCATCCACATAAGGGGACATTGTGTTCAGGTCTTTGAGAGAAAAGATTCATTTATCAATGGGAATTAAAATGCTTATTATTTAAGTATTTTTTTATTTATTATTTATTTATTATTTTTATTTATTATTTAAGAGTTGTACATACTTATATTTTCAGCCAGTATTTTGGCATTTAGGGTTTCTTGGTTGTGATGTGGTTAAGGACCAGAAGGATGTCCTGCTGTTGAGTGACTTGATGCTACTCAAGCAGAATACATCAGATTTACTAAGTGAAAGTACCACACAGGAGGCACAAGAGCCAGTCTAGACTTGCAATCAGGTATTCACCATTCCAGAAACATAGCCCAGCCTTCAGTGTCAATCAGAAAGGCATGTTAGAAATTGCCAGAAAAGAGTTTGAGATCAAAACAGAAAGTATCTTTGCACTCTTGAGTGCCTGGTTCATTCTCATCACTGGGGGTTCTGGCTACCCAGCTCAAAGACTTAAAATAAACAACTGAGGAGGGTGAAAAGGAGCATCTGGAATGAAAGGGCAACTAAACAGAGCTAGGCTCTTGAATCTGGGAGACAGGGCTCAGGGAGAAGCAGGGGAAGGAAGGGGGTAAGGAGCAATTGTTTACTGCTTGCCAGGGGATATCTCCACATAAGATAATACAGAAGTTTGGGTTATCTCCTAAAAAAAGATAAAACAGAAGTTGGAGATATCTCTTGAAAAGATAATACAGAAATTGGGGATGTCTTCTTAAAAGATAACACAGAAATTGGGGATGCCTCTTGAAAAGAAAAAAAAAAAAAGAGAAACTGGGGATACCTCCTGAAAAGATAAAATAGAAATTGGGGATATCTCCTGAACAGATAAAATGGAAATTGGAGGTTTCTTCTGAAAAGATTATGTAGAAATTGGGGATACCTCCTAAAAGATAACACAGAAATTGAGGGCATCACCTGAAGAGATGACTCAGTGTGAGTTCAGTGAAGCAAATGGAGATGATTTCATAGATTCATAGCATGGTCCAGTTGGAAGGGACCTTAAAGATCATCTAGTTCCAACCCACCTGCCATGGGCAGGGATGCCAATCCTTAGACCAGGTCGCCCAGGGCCACATCCAGCCTGGCCTTGAACACTGCCAGGGATGGAGCATCCACAACCTCTCTGGGCAACCTGTGCCAGTGTCTAACCACCCTCCAGCTAAAGAACTTCCTTTTAATCCCCAATCTAAATTTCCCCTCCTTCAGTTTATAGCCATTTCCCCTTGTCCTATTACAATCTGACCAGCTAAAAAGTTTCTCCCCTTCTATCTTATAATCCCCTTTATAATTTCCAGTTGAGTAAGGCTGTGAGAGTTATACTCTTTATCTCTAGACTTACACCTTTAATTTCAGAGTTCATGGTGTACTTTCCCCTTCCCAAATCCCTATTTTCTCCTTTCCATACAGTCCTCCATCTCTTGTTGCTTGGCCGAAGGGGAGCCTGCTCTGCCCCACCGTTAGCTGACAGCCAACAGCATCAGTCCCAGCAGGAATATCTGCGCTATCTCCCGTCCTAGCGCACCTGACCCAGACTCTCCCGAGCCGAACCGAGTCGAGCCGAGCCGAGTCGAGCCGAACCGAACCGAACCGAGTCGAGTCGAGTCGAGTCGAGTCGAGTCGAGTCGAGCCGAGCCGAACCGAGTCGAGTCGAGTCGCGCCGAGTCGAGTCGAGCCGAACCGAGTCGAGCCGAGCTGAGTCGAGTCGAGTCGAGCCGAGCCGAGCC